>VZTT01045895.1:7001-23853 GCA_013400855.1 Buphagus erythrorhynchus
TTTTTTTTTTTTTGTACTTGAAGTCAGACAATAGAAACCATAGTGGATAATTCTGTGCTATTGTTATGCAGGCTCTACTTGACATCAGGAATAGGATTTACTGTGTTTGAATAGAGGGGAAATCCTGATGTATTGTCTTCTGAATCGGATCTGGTCACACCTGATCACAAAAGACAAAGTGGGATAGTGCAACTAGATCACAATTGCCTCCAGGATTTCCTAGTCTGGAGCCCCCAGACAGCAGGCTAGAATTGGGAATTTAATGCTGTGAAAAGTCAAAAGGATGAGAATTGCTTACAGGACTCAAAGGCTCAGAGCCATGTGAGCCATTTAAATGTTGTCTGCTGAGTACACGCCAGGGAACTCTTCCTACTCTCCCCCTTGGTAAAAATCCATTTTAAAATGCTTCAGTCAGGAGTAAAGACCCTCCTCTTGCCANTTTTTTCAAAACACCGTAAATTTTTTGTGTAGGCCTTTTTTAAAACATAAAAAAAAAAAAAAAAAAAAAAAAAGAATTCCCTTGTGCAAATTTGGAGCCTTGCAGGTTGCTGGGCTTTTCTTAAGTTTTAAAAAACTTCTATCTTCAAGAAGTTTATTATTAATAATATACTGGGAAATCTACACAAAACAAACAAAGAATTGATTGGAAAAATAGACATTTCTGTTTTCATCCATTTCTGAGCAACGCTGAGTGCCTCTTGCCCCCTGTTTAAATTTCTGTCAGGAAGGAACAGACAGGACAGCAGGTCATGGTCGATGTTCGTGGCTACATTTGCCCTAATCATTTGTCCCCAGAGTGACTCTGCACCTGTCTCACAGGTATTTCTCCACACCCTTGCCAGCTGATGGCCTCAGTCTGATCAGGCCCACAGCCAGGTCTGTCTTTTCCATTTTCCCCCATCATAGGTCTAAAACACACTTTTTATCCCCTCTTATTTGCATTCCAGGTTTTTATCTCTCTTTTTCCTAAGCCATCTCCCTCTGCTGCAGACCTCCCTTCAGGCAGTGCCAGTGCCATTCAGATGCCTTTGTTTCATGCTCCCGTGCTCATCCTCACTAGTTCCATGTAGCTCATCACCTTTGGACTGCTCCACTTTCTTCTGTGGTGTGGGATATCTCCTCTTCCTCTTAGCTTCGTTTCCCTGCAGCCATTCTATCAGTTGTGTTTGTCTGGCCTGGGGCTCAGGAAATTATATCTTCATATCCTTTCTGGTCCAGACAGGGTCATCAGTTTTCAGCGAAAGCATTTTCTAGAGTAGTATAAAATTCATAGTAAATAAATAAGGATAATGAACAAGGGATAAATCCCATGTCATTAAACAATTATATGATCCATTAAAGCAATAAGAAATATCATCACTATTAAGGAATTACTGTGATAAGGCAACTAAGTAAGTATTTATTTAATATTTGCTGTTTGTCGATGATTGGTTATCTGGGCTTATGAGGTTTTCTGTCTTGGGTAGGGTCAAACAGAAACAAATAGTTTTCATACTGATGGAATTAAGAAAAATAGAGATTTATCTAAGAAACATTCAATTATTCTAGACAGTAGTTAGTAAGGGATTAACTTTTGAACAATGTAATCAAAATAAAAATAAAGAAACTAAAACAATCAAATTTATCACAAATTACAGAAAAAAGTATCTCACACAAAATCGTGAGAACCACTGAAAGTCGAATTTTTTATCCAAGAGATAAACCTTTAGGCAAAGATAGGGCACTTACTAGAACAATTTGGTTTTCATTAGCCTAAATCTGCCTGACCTGTTCATCCGTTTGTGTCCTAGAAAATATCCTGTTAGTATGCACAGATGCAGTATTAGCAGAGGAAATTATATTGCCTCTTTGAACTTCAGAATTCTTGGTACAGGTCAATGCAAATTATCAAATTCTCCAGAATCCTATCTGGCAAGTCTGTCAGCTGTCTGGAACATGCTCTCAGGAAATATACTGCATAAGGCACCAAAGAATAGGGTTAAAATCATAAGGAATTTCCTCCAAGGTAGCCAGGAAAGCAAGGAATTATTTGATTTGATAAGGTGTGACTGCTGAAACAGCTTAGAGAGATTATAAAAGAACCAAAGAGGTCTCAGAGCAACAGCAGTACCTTTGACTGCCTTACAAAATCTGGGAGTAGAGCTGGTCTGTCTGCATCTTCAGGCTCAGTTGCTGTAAACATCTGTTCCAGTAGGTGACACCGATCTGTTCTAATTTGCCTTGTCTAGGGCAGATTGGGGTGGTGACTTTGAGTATCCCTAACCCATCTATACAGGTTTATATTACAGGGTAATGAAAAAGGTGAAATGACTTTTCTTACAAAATTAAACCAGTATTTTTCAGGGGAAGTGTTTGCAGAGATGTTTCAGCTATCCAAAAGTAAATTCACTTCCCCTTCAAGCTCTATATAAATAGCCAGGCAAATAACAGCCAGTTTCTCAATCAGTAGATCTCAAATAAAATTATTCTAAAGTGTTCATCCCATTCCAAAGCTTCTTGTATATTCTGAGACTTCTACATATAGATGACATTCAAAATTTATTGTAAAACTACTCCTATTATCTACACCTAAAATTCAGGCATATATCCAAAATTCATTCTCTCATCTTAAGCTGTTGTAAATTATCATTATTCCATTTTTGTGGATGGGAATAGTCAGTCCTTATGGCTAAGAATTTGTCCATAATACATTAAATTTTAGATAGTACACAGGTAAGAAGTAGGGGGTTTTTGTTTAGAATGCATTGGAAATATTCTGAAAATACATAGCTGCAGAAAGTGTTGAAAGGATGCTCCAAGGATGATGGAAATTTCTAGCATGTTATAGATCTATTTATAACATACATTTATAGAGTATCACTAAGAACTGCTAAACAGAAGACAAACACTAAACCGGAAATGTTTTCATGGAAATTTCTAGTAATTCAAATGAGAGGAAACACACACATCTTTATCCTGTTTGTTTAATAAATATGTGTCTTGTAATAAACCTCAGACCATTTAGACTGTTTGTGAGACCAAGCAGCCAAGGGCATTACAGCAAAGTCAGCACTCCACTAACATTTGCCAGGAGATTTTATAAATACTATTGCAAACAACCTAAGCTCCATGCCAGTATCATCTTCTTCCCAGGCTACAGGAGCAGCTCCCCAGGGCCACTTGCCCTCTAGCAGTGGTTACTTACTTCCCTTCTGCCAAACTCAAAGATAAAAAGATATTTCTTCTCTCTCCTTAAGAACATGAATGATTTTGTCAAGAGCCATTTCTTACTGCCGGTGTTTGGTCTTTGGGGGAAATGTTATCTCAGGAAAAAATGCAGATCTTGGTGAAATTTGATCATAGAAGTATAGAATCATTTTGGTTGGAAAAGACCCTTAAGGTCATTGAGTCCGACTGTTCACCCAGCACTGCCAAGTCCACCACTAAACCTGTCCCTAAGTGCCACATCCACATCTTTCAAATACCTCCAGGCACAGTGACTCCACCACTGCCCTGGGAAACCTGTTTCAGTGACAGCCCCTTCAGCAAAACAGTTTTTCCTAATACCCAATGTAAATCTCCCCTGGCAGAGCTTGAGGCCTTTTCCTCTGATCCTTTCACTTGTTACTTGGTGTTGGTCATTTTTCTTGTTAAAATTACAATAAATGGGGAGGTGGGAAAATTTTCCATTAGTACTTCTTTCATAAGACTGAAATGCTGCAGCATGCATGGCTATGAGTATGAAGGATGGGATCCTAAAGGACTAAGGGCAGGAAGATTTGTATTATCTTCAAAACAGGCAATATAAAACCAGAACTGAAAGTTAAAAGTTTAAAATTCATCCATCAACTCTGTAAGGTCCATTTTTTTTAGATGAAACTCCACCACTAGCATTCCTCCCACCCATAATTCTGTGACAACATTGGAACTGAAAAGTCCCAGGTGGTAAATATGATCCTGCATACTTGAAACTGAGAAAGAGCTTTTCTCCCAAGCTTGAAGTGGCAGGTTAAAGAATTTCCTTTTCCAAATGCAAATATGAAATTCCAGAGGTACACTGTGGACAGTTTTATTACCCATCTGCTTTACAATAATGTACCCACTGACAACCTGATTACTCTACACAAAGACAAGATAAATGATAATGCTGTATGGGTTCAGAAAATAGGACAGATTTTGATTTTACCTCTGCACTCCAACATAACTCCATTGATACTCTGAGCTTATTTTTATTGTACTGGTGTGAAATCCAATTCTCAATATTGAATTTGAAAAAATAATTATATTCCACTGTAAGGGGAAAGTGGGGTGGGTCATAGTGGGGTTGAAGAGAAAAGAATGCTCAGTGCATGCAGTTCACAAAATAATCCCTCATGTGCTTTGCACATTAAAGAAGGACTTGTTGGGTCACAGAGGAGCAAATCCACTTCTGAGGGTAAAGTAAACATTTGTGTCCTCATTAACAGTTTCTGCTATTAAGCATTTCACATATTTGGAAAGCAGAAATGCTTTAGGTGGAATTTGCAGAGGCACTGGTGCAGCACACCCTGCAGCCCATGGTGCAGGCCACGGTGGGGCAGCTGTGCCCCTGCAGCCCATGGAGGGCCAAGGGAACAGAGATCCTCCTGCAGCCCATGGAGGAGCTCACGCTGGAGCAGGTGGATGCCCATATTTTAGATCTTTATTTATTAAACTTTATTTAGTTATGAGAAATCCCTTCTGTTTTACCATTCTGGGAATGAAGTAGAATGCTCTGCAGTTATTATAGGCAACTTTATATCACGTTAATATGCTTTGGGGCTATATGAGGATCTCAAAAAGATATCCCAAAGAATACAGAAGAGTAATGAGGATGAAAACCAAACCATGGCAGTGCAGTACAGAGGAGTGAGAGATGGTTTTCAAAAGCAGTGCCAGTTCATATAGAGACAATACAAGTATGGAACTATTGAGGTTTCTATTCTGCATTACTTAAGCATGTGTTCCAATATTTTGAAGCATGTGACTCTTTTCCAAAAAACAAATACAAACCCACACATAGATATACTCTCGCATCTTTCATCAGACTGAGGTCCCACTTTACCATTTGGGCTGTACTCTAAGGACTAAAAAATTTCTTTTGACCATTCCTGGAGTGCTTACCACACCATTCCTGAACACTTGCCAAACTGTGTGCCCTTTTGTTGTGCAGGGTAGTTTAAGAAGGAATATAGGGGCAGCAGACATCATTTAAACTAGGTCTGAAGGACTGATCCAGATTTGATTGATGCCTTATATTTTAAAGCCTTATAATCTGGTGGGCAGAATTCTGTAGATCCTCATCTGCCTTCAGAGTTAGATTTTGTAGCATACCATTTTATAACTATAGCCAAGTGATTTACTCGTGGGAGGAAACTATCAAATATTAACCATTTCAAAGAGGCAAAAAAAACCCCTTTGTGTAAGTAAGGCAAGCATTTGGAATAGCAGGCCTGATGAGTGAACATTTAACTACATGTTCTTTAATCTTAGTAAAGTAGCGCAACATATTTGTGTCATGGAAAAAAATCTGGCGTACTTCAGCACACCACCAGTGATTTTTGTGCTTTATGAACTGTACCACAGGTAATATGTACAATCTGAAATGTTTGTGAAGCCTTAAGATTTAGGCTACCCAGATCTAGTGGTACTAAAAGTGAAATGTGGTCAGGGTGGGACTATTCCTTTTGCCTTCAGACAGTAAGAATTCAGTCAGATACAGTCTGCTTGAAATAAAAGAAAAACTACTGGGGCATAATAAGCAGACTCATGGTTTTTTCACTTTTTCTTCATTCTTCCAATATTCCATACATATTTTAAGGTGCTTGTCACTTCCAACATCACAGAAAAGTTATTATGCAGCTACTTGATCTGCCCCCAAAAGGAATTCATCATTTCAAGAAAGCCAGTAAATTATGCACCATGTTAGCCTGTGACCATTTCTTACCTCTACTACAGTTGCTGCCTATCTTCCTTCTGCTCCCATTTCACTGCTTTCTTCTCCCCACTGCCTAGTTTTGTCCTAGTTGAAATTTAATAGCAAGACCTTTGGGAGAAGGATCAGGGCCTGCATTGATACAGTTCTGTGATCTGTGAGAAAGCCAGGGAAAATAAGTTTGAATAACAATGGTACTACTGATAATTTTGTACACCTGTATCCTATTCTTGTTTAATACTTCACTTAATGATTGGAAGTGGAAAAATTATTTTCTTTCTAAAACTATTTAGAGCATGAAGAAGAAAAGCATGTTTGATCTTAAGATTTCTAAGTTCATACACCAGGTTTCCAAATGGAAGACACTTGGATCCTGAAAGACACAATTGATTCAAAAAGGAGACTGCTTATTTTTCTTCTATGAATTATTTTTGCTCATCCTAGTTTTATTGTGAGACTTATATATGGGCTTGGTAGATCTCTTTCTAGAAATACTCCCAACTCAAAAACTCCACTTTGGACCTGGAATGTATTCCATTAAATATTTTGTTAATTCCGTCATTTCACTAGTCATCAATCATCTATTTCTCCCTCACCCCCAAAAAAAGAAAAAATTCCTGAAAGCCTTTCACACAGTTGGACTGGTGAGGATATTAACGTGTTCCAGAAATATGGTGATGTTCACAAAGGTGTATCTTACCATGTATTTAAACCAGTTCCTCTTCAGTCTGCGGACGATAGAAAGGAAGATATGGAATGGGAACTTTTAAACTGGTTTAAATATTTTAAAGTGGAAGGTAATGTACTTGTGTAATTCCCAGGACCTCTGGGTTTTTGATTAGCTAAATATATCAGGAATGGGGTCCCTGAACTTGGATGCTTCTGTTCTCCATGATCACTTAGGAAATGTGGAGATTGCAGAGGCTTTTGCACTTTGGCGAGGATGTGTGGGAGATGTATGCAGGCATCTTTGTAATTTCTTTGACAAGGATAGGTCCAAGTTGCATTAGGGGAGCATTTTGGAGCTTATTTAGGGTATTTGAAAATTAAGAGACTTATTATTTTCAAATCCCACTCTGCTATAATGCAGAATTTGTCTCTTAGATGGTGTTTATTCAACTTTTGTCTCCTTTCCAAGAAAAATTGAGCTCCTGTGCATTTCAGCCTGTGAACTCCACCATAATGTGTAACAGTGTGTCCTTTGTCATGCAGGAGCTCTTTATCCATTGTTTCATTTGATAATCTGTCTTCAGGGTCACGCTGAGCCTGGTCTGTGACCTGAGCCACAATGAGGTGTTTGTTTGTCAGTGCCTAATAGTCTCCTTTGGAGCTAACCTGAAGAATCAAGGATTAAAATAGCAAGCCTAGCCACAGAACCTTTGTGGAATGATGGAAAAGCCTGAAAGGTTAGCTGAGGAATCGAGTGGTCTAGGAAGCCCTGTGGTCAGGCAAGCTTTGTGGTCAACAGCTTCTCCCCATGGACATCGTGTGGGTGCTGCCTGCAGAGCTCTCTGCTTGAGCAGAGATGATAACCTGATACTGGGAGGGACTGAGAGCCCTCAGGTGATACTTGTGTGGGTGTGGTGCCTCTCCCAGGTTCAGACCCAAGAGCGGGAAATTATCTTTGGAGCTCTTTCATTTTAAAATAGAGCTGTATTTCTTTAACGTTTTAAGATTCTGCCAGGAATTTTGCTATATGTTCATGGTCTTTAGATTAAAAAAATGTGGTTTTTATTAGTGAGTATATGAACTTCAGCTTCATTGAACAGAATATATTGGTGAGAAGGGGAATGCAGATTATACAGTAAATATATGCTTGTGGGACTGTGAAGAGAGAATTGTTAAAAGGCTCCAACATGTAGTGGATGCATAAATATCTTACAAAAGCCTGAGATGCAAAGTTAATGCTGACAGTGTATAGTGCAGGAAGGTAATGTCTACCTTTATTGTAGACATCTGCAGCTGAAGGATGCTCTTGGGATCACCATGTGCTTGCCCAGGGAATTTGTTGACATGTTGGATGTCAGCATCCACAAGTTTTATGGGCTGGAACAGAAGGGTGTTTCCTGATCTAAGTTTTATAGGCAAAGTCTTTGGGTAGTGATGAAGAGTATTCTGGTGCAGAATACCCCTGGCATTGCATAAAGTGTTAAATGTTAGCCTGAAATCATCTGTACTACTCTCAGATTTCAGGAAATATTCTTAAGCAGTTGTTAAATTGTAGAGAAATTCCAATTGTGTTGCATTCTATATCAAATATCAATGAAAGCAGCATCATTAATGACACACTAATGAATACCATATGAATTAATAACAATCGGCTACTTTTTGAAGTCTCCCTGGCTCCCAGCTGTCTCTTAAATCACTTCAAATAATTAATTGCTTAATGCTTTTCACCTTTGACAGACAGAAATAAATTGCAGATTAAAAATACCTGTGTTGGCAGTGGGCAGAGCAAAGTGGCTGTTTGCTGCTAATCGAGAGGGATGGTACATTTTGCCCTGCTGAGCCTGCCTTGCCAGGTGGTGAATTAAAGGAGGCCGATTTTGCTCATTTCAGTCAAAAATTAATCCAGGGCCACAGAGGCTTTGTAGCTGCTTCTCCTCCACAGAGCTGAATCAGTACCTCTGAAATGTCCAGTCCTTTCTTTGTAGCACTGCTGCAGGACAATCAGTGGCCATGACTTTCCCCTTTAGCTTGTGTCAGTATGTGGCAGGGGTGTCAGGGGTCTTTATAAGGGTTATTTCTCTGTTGAGAACTGCCCAGATATCACGTCAGTCAATAAATGACCAAGCAATTGCAAGAAATTCCAGTCCCATTGACCAGGGACAAATATGAATTATAGCCTCATGCAAATTCAAACACCTGAATATAATATTTTTTTTTTTTTTGGGAAGCTCTCTGGCCCTGAGGATTTTAATATTTTTATTCTTTTGATTTATAGATACTTGCTTGGAGACCTGTGTCTTTCTACCTGTGCTCAAAGCAGATAAAGTCAATTATTCAAATGAAGTTGTAGTGACCAGAGAATGCATGGGAAGCATCTTAATTTTTTTATCAGTTTGAAAATGGGGAAATCAGTCACGATTCTTTCTTCTCAAATACTTAAAATTGCAAAATGTGCAGGCTTGCTGTTTCAAAAAGCATGGGAAAATGCCTGGGATACGTTGTGGCAGGAATTCCTTCCAATTGTGTATTCTGCTTTATTCCACAAGTGACAAGCACAGTACAGAGCTGGATGCAAGACTATTGCATTAGTAAAGGTTTGAGCTGCTGATATTAGTAGTATATGCTGTACTGCCTGGGCAACGTATAAGCCTAATTTATAATTTTTTAGTAATTAAAAAAAAAAACACCTGTATTTTGTGGTTTTATGATAGAGAAAGCAAGAGAGAGAAGCCATGGGTGCTCTGTGATTCAATGGAAAGCCCAAATGCCTATTTTTTCAGCCTCTGATAAGTGCAGCTCACAGCATTCAACTGCTAAGGCAGAATTTAATCCTAGTTCTGCATTTTCCCTTTCTCAACCTGTTCAGTGTGATACAGAATGGCAATTCCTACTTTATTCTAAATACATTTTAAATGCACATTTTCAAGTGCTAAAGTTACTGGAGGAGTTCTTTCCATAAAATGACATTACCCTATGTACATGAAAAAAATGGAGGGCAACAGGAATTTGTTGTGATAGAGAGTGTAAGCTGGTAGACTTTCAGACATTTAAAATGCTGGGAAAGATACTACAGTTAAAAAAAAAAAAAAAGTTTTCTTCTGCATACTTTAGTGCCAGTAATCACCACAAATTTCTTGCAGAAAAGTCCTCAGGCAAAATTGTTCCTCCCAGGTATAATTATGCCAGACAGAAGGAGCTGCAGGGGCCAGTTCCCAGCCTGGAGGGCCTGTGCTCTCCTGAGGTCAGGCCAGGGGCAGGAGCATCTCCAGCTCAGCTCTGCCAGGCTGCCCTTGCCTGAGGGATTCTGGAGAGTGTGCGAGCCCAGAATTTTGGGGGGAGACAAACAAGCTCAGGAGCTAATGGCAAAGAAAGCACAGGTGGTAAAAGGCAGTGATGGAGGAGCAAAGGGCTCGTGACACAGGTGACAGTGCCTGGGAACTGTCCCTGCCTGGCTCCTCAGCCCCATCCCAGCACCACGGTACCAGGGAGGTGCTGGCACAGGGACCCCTGTAGGAAGAGCCCCCACAAAATCCTGCAGAGAGTGATGGTGAGGAAAGATTCAAAAAACTGATAGAGAAGGGAGTTGTGGTCTAGTAAAAGCTTATGAAAGAGAAACAGGGAAAAAAAACTAAACAGGGGGGAAAAGGGGAAAAGGGAGGGCAAGCAAACTAAAAGCAAAGTATTAACAGCATAAGGCATCAACTCAGAATTTTTTTGCACTGGTATTACAAAATAAAAAATCCACTGGGAAAGGAGGGCAAGCGCTGAGTTGAGACAAGAGGCAAGATTTCTCTATGCCTCAAAGCATATTGTTGAGATGAATTTTCTTAATGCATCCATACCCTTTACCTAAGTGCAGTAAGAATAGTCTGAGGCTTGTTGGCTGTGAAATGTATTTATGATTTTCTGCTGCCAAATAAATGTTCAGTTTTGTTCAAAAATTGTTTTCTTTATTTACCCAGGGCAGGTACTTATAGTGCTAAAGCTAAATGTCACTCTGATCTGCTAGAAGTATTTTCTTCTGTGTAATAGCCCAATGCCTTTAAAATTCAGTGTGTTATGCTTTATTTAAAAATAGCGGGCAATGTGGCTGTATTTCACGGTGAATAAGTGTATTAATTATGAGACAAATCACACTAGATACTGTTTGCTGCTCAATTTCCTTTGAAATTCAATGAATAATAATTTTCTTTAAAACAGGGGACATTTTTAATGCATTCAACAATGATGAAGTAGACTAATTACAGGTAATATATTTTTATTGAAATCTGAATGACTCTGCTTGTCACTGGGTCTCAGAAGCATGCTATACTCATTTGAATTATATAACATAATATATATCAACTAATTATAGATTTCTTCCATTCCTACTAAAGAAAATCAAGTTTAGTCAGAATTTCATCTGACCCAATTTTCCCGAAGTGTCAGAGGTAAAGCTTCTCTTGACTTAAATGTGACCTTTGTTCATTCTTCATTTTATGGCAGGAGCAGTTTTTCACCATAAAACTTCTGCAATGCAGAATATACAGGGCTAGAAACCACAGTACTGTAAAAGGCAGCTGCCTGCTCTGACCCTGGTGTGAGATTTCACTTATTAAGAACTAGGGTGTCACTTGCAGACACAAAGGCTCTACCATGATGTTCCACACACATCACCAGGAAAAAGAAATCAGAGGCTGTCATTATCAGTTTCAAATTTTCTTTGTGTAAACATCAATGTTCATTTAAACTTAGCTGTTTAAGCACTTATACCTGCCACAAAATTCCTGTGCTGGAATATTAATGGGAAGGGAGCACAAGGGGTAAAATCAGTCTAAATTAATTTCAAAATTCAAATAAAGGCTCGTGCTTAGGTTGTTTTTCTCCAGGACTCACCATTTCTAATTAGGATGCAATATGACATGTCCTGTTTTCACATTTCATACGCTGCATATTTCAAGTAGAAAATCTAGACTCTCGAGATGATGGCTGGCAACTCGAGAGAAAGAAAAACATAAACAACTTGGAGAAAAAAAAGGAATATAATAAAGCTACTCTTGAAAATATTCCAAGGGTAACTGAATTCAGAAATATGTTCAAAATATGGAGTGTGAGCATTAGTTTTCCATAATACAGATGGAATCAATGCATGCAGAATATTGATTACAGATTAAGCTCACCTTATCAATAAAGACCAACTTTTGCAATCATATTCTGAGGGATCTGTCATGCAGTTCTATCAATTCTGAAAAAAAATCTTTCCATTGTTAGGAAGGCTGCCTTTTTCACTAACAGAGCCTGAAAACAGCTTCTAATCAACTCAGTTCCTTTAAAAAAGCAGCTACTATGTTTTTTTCCACTTCTTCTATAACAATATTCCTTGGTTTAGAAATTAATATCAGATTCTTAAGCACTATTGAAGAAAAAAATAATAAATAAAAACAATAAATACTAAAAATATAACTAATGTTATAGAGATGCTAAAATTTAAAGGGCATAATGACCTATGTAAGCAAATATCATCTTATGTATCAAAACAAAAACTCTTAAGAAGACCAAAACAAGTATCTTTCTATTAAGACTATGCAGTACACATTCCAAAACGCATATCTGCAATTGGAATAAAAATGGTGAAACTAACATGATGTTCAGACCTTATCCTCTTCCTACAATTAGCTGTTGATCTAACACACATTTAAAAAATAATATTTCCATTTGGCAACAAACAGCTGCCAGTGGAAGGAGCATCAAACAATGGCTTAGTGGTTATTTAAAATGAGCCTTGAACTATTTTTGTCTTAGATGGGGCATAAGAGTTAGGGCAAAGCTCAAGTGTTCCAGGTGGAAGGAAAAGGCAGTTATGGCACAGGAAAATGGCACAGAGCTAGGAAGGATCACACACTGAGACTCCTTGTCTCAGCTGTGGCTCCTTAGAGGTTTCCTCTGAAGGTGTTGTACAGGTGTCCAGGAATGAGCTGTGCTGAGTTGTACCCAAAGGCTGGATTCAGCTCAAAAGCTCATTTGACACATAATCAAAGCCCACAAATGGAAAAACTGAACAAATGAAAACCCTCCATCTTTTCCCTTAGACATAAAGCAATGGATCAACTTGCTTTCAACAGTCCGAGATCAAACTAAGGCTGTGTCTCAAAGGGGCATGGAAAGAAATGGTATTATTCAAATAACATGTGAACTCCAATTATGACTCTACAAGTGATATTCTCCAGGACATTTTTCAAGAACTGATCCTTCTTGTGCAAAGTGAAATCTCTGTAATACTTCACTATTGCACAACTAATTGCAGCTTGTTATTCATTTCTCCATTCTTAATTGTTTTCTATCCTTTTGTTTTTCCTTTCTCTCCAGGGAAAAGAATGAAATGCCTCTTTTAATTTATTAAGCTATCAATAAACTAGCTTGACAAAAGCAGTATCCTATTGAATAAGAATTGTGCAAGTTTGAAAACAAGCTAATGAAATGAGCAGTTACCCTTGATAACACACCATTACTGAAGCACTTGATGCCTCCTTAAATTAAGTGCTAATGATCAAGGCCTATGGTGCTGTTGGTTTTGGTAAAAATCAAACACAAACAATTCCTGTGCTGCAGATTACAGGAGTAAAGGATAAGATCCTTTAAGAAAGCAAACAGGCATTATTCAACTGCATGGACTAGGAAATCATAAGATATTTCAATTTCAATTTAAAAGAACTTTGAATCTTAGTTTGCTCTTATCTCAGTGGCAAGTAAGAAGTGTTTTAGTTATTATCAGAAAGGGTTTCTACTAAGTCCAGAACTCTTTCTAGAAACATTTCTCTTTTTGAGACTCTCTTTCACTTTCAGACTTTGCTGGCTTTAAAAAAAATATTCAGCTTTAAATCTCATCTGGTAATGGAACATGCTATTAACGTGACAAAAGGAAACTTCATTTGTTAAAAAATTATGCTTCACTGCAATTATTTAGAAATGCAATATGCCTATAAATGCATTTAAATTACAGTAAGCAAAACAGCACTTTATGAAGAGTTGGGTAGTGTTGGGTTTGGGGCGATTTTTCTTTTTAATGGACTGTACCACCCACTAAAAGATTTCTGGTTTCTTGGATGATTCATTAATGCTTCCTTCATTTTCCAATTTCTATGGGACCATCTGGCCCATCTTTGTAGAAAGGCTGTAAATATATTTTACAGTCTTTCTCCATTTAAAAGTAGTTGCCCAGCTGCTTCACAGAAACTGTCAGCAATTGGTAAACTCCTCAGAATTGCCAGCCTTCATTAGTAATCCAATCAGGATGTAGTTTAAAATACTGCAAATCAGATTATGCTCCATTGGACAGGAATTGGAGTGACATGATGTGCTGGGTTATCTTATTTTGCATCTGTGATTGCCTTTAATCCAGGAGATGCATCCACTTTGAGGAGAAGGCACTTAGGCTGGAACTGGCTGTCCCTATGCATGGATGTGGTCCTGTGTGTTCCCACAAAAAGACCTGCTCAGGTTTTGCCATTCTCCTCGAGTGAAGTCACAGTCAGACACTGGTAGCATGAGTTGTATGCAGCATTGGCTGCGCTTCTGAGTTCTTGTGTTATGTGATTTAGCTTAACTAGAGCTGTACATTTGTGCTTTCTGATTTCTGTGGATTTTAGATTGGTCTTGTTCTCTCTCACTATTGTCTTCTGTGCTATAAAACCCACATTGCTTTGACAGCTGGCAGTGCTTGCTGGTAATAAGGTAAGAATGTGGAGGTAAGGCAGTGAGACTGGCTCTGAGCTGCATTATTTAGTTACTTCAGTACACAATTTCTGTCATTGGGTGAGCCTCTGGTACAATATGCAGGTGGGAATATTTATCAGAACAGTCTAATTAATATAAAATTCTATGCATGAAGAATCTTGTATTGGAGGCCAAACAGCACAAAGACTTGGATGAATACTGAATTCCATATTTATTTATAAGGCACCTGTACTACTCAAACAAATATATGCATAGAAAAACTACCACTTTGTACATTCTGGACCATAACTTCTATAGTATTAGATTTTCTGATGGGATAACTCATGTAGGTTGGTAAGGGAGTAAAGTTTACCTCATTTAGCCAGCTGGTGTTTCCTAGGTCATTTCACTATGTTACATTCAAAAGTAAATCTGAACTTAGTGCTTTAGATGCATATTCTGAGTTCCTAATTGCTACAATAGAAGAGAACAGGGCACCCACTACCTGCTGCTGCTCAGCTCTAGAAATTTTATCACTTGTTAAAGGCTGAAAGTCTGTTCATTGTTATCAGTTGGATGCAGAATTGCATGATAGAGCTTTTATCAATCGTGCTTTATATGCCTCTAATTAGATGAGCCTTCAGGAGCAGCCTTGAAAATATGAAGAGGACATGAAAACTTTATATAAGAAATTTTGTGAGATATTAATATACTACTTCCAGTTGAACAGAAGGTTTCCAAGGTGTGAGATATAAAGGGACATATTGACAGAATAATGTGATGTCAGACAAGTTTGTCTAGTCGTTATTTTCAAGAGAAATTTAGAAATAGGTAATAGTGTGGAGATAAATTCTGACAGGTCTATCTAGAGTAGATAAAAGAAGATAAATTTCTGGATGATCAAGTCTTTGGGATCTATCTAGTTAACAGTACAGAGGGAAAACATTTAGGTGAATGGAGTAGAAGAGACAGAAATTCTATTGGGGATTGAAATCCTTAAAAGCAAGTTTCACTAATTTTGTCAAATCTGTAGTTGAATAGTAATAAAAAATACTAAAACTACATGTCATAGTGCTATGAAAAGTTTAAAGTTTAGTGGTAACTTCTACTCTTTGAAAATACTGTGACAATATACCTACTCTCTGACACACAAGAAAATCATCTTACAGTTCATTGTGTACTGCATTCACGTCCTCCAAGCAATACTTTTGGTTGGCTTTAGGGAGGAAATTAGGGAGTGCTAGAAGTGACAAGCATTCATTTTCACATGTTTGGTAGGGGTAATTTTCGTTAATTAAATCCATTGTTTATGGAGTCATTGGCACTCAGCTAGCAGAAAGTTTCAAGATAACTACTTTTTGCAAAGGCAGTTGCGTGGAATTATTTGAGTGCGTATGGTTACTTTATGAAATTCAGAGAGCTCTGCTGACTCTGATTTTCATGTATCTTTTCATTTTTGTCTACTGTCAATGTGATCTGTGAAGACTTTGGCTTTTCAACTAAATCCCCCAGTTCAGTTCATTCCAGGCATAGTTTGAAGACTCATCCTAGTGGATAATTGCACATTTCATGGCATTTTTATGAGCCTTTGCTTCATAGCTTGTGGATGTCTGTATTTCCTAAGCTTTATAGCCCATGAAATAAAGGGGTTGTGTTGCATTACATTCAACAGCTTATAGAGAGAACCTGAATGCTAATTTTTAGGAACCAAGAATTTAGACAAGTGACATCATTTTCCTCTTGTGGTGGGGAGCCAGGAATGACTCTACTTTACTTTCAGCAACTGAATGAAACTAGGCTAGTAAAAAACCTTTGCAAATTCTGTTTGTTCCTAAATACAGTATGGCTCCCAGTGGAATTTCCCCTGATCTCCAAGTAGTTAGGAAGGAATTCTGTTTATCTTTTTTTGTTGACTGTGAGACTGCCAGGCACAGGCTATTCAAGCAAAATAAACAGTAATGTACAACACTTTTCCCACAACCAAAAACCTAATATGTGAAGTAGTGATTGTATCAATACACACTCAGCTATCAGAAAAGTAAGCAAAAGGGAAATGAAAAATGGTACATGAAGGGAAGAATGAGAAAAGGAGAAAAATGTGATTTACCTGCCATCTCCAAAAAATGATCCAAAGGAGCAGCTCCTGTCAATGCTCAAGTGTGAGAAAAAAAACTCATGTTCATATGAAGACTGCTATCATTCTGTCCTTGCCATGTTTAAATATTAGGCTTACTTTTGTTTAACTATTCAGTAAAGAGCAGTTAGGAAATTTCTTTCCTGCTGGATTTGGTGATTGATCCTTTATTCAGATCTTCATAAAATATCCACCAAGATCTACCAGTGATTTGGCTCTTTTGACTGGTAATAGTGATGATTTTATTAAAATTAGGGCAAAAGGGAATTGACTACTTATATCCAGAAATCCATACTTTAAGCCCCTTATTTTATATGTTGTTAAATGATACTGCTATGGATAAAAAATGGATGTATTAGGTTCATAGGATATGTTCCATAGCTGTGGCTCAGACTTCCTCTGTGATTTTATTGCCATAAATGATT
>VZTT01045896.1:6510-52668 GCA_013400855.1 Buphagus erythrorhynchus
AATATGGTCTTATGGATCTTAAAAGTCTTCAGCTCTTATAAGGTCTGAAGGATGTGATCATCCTCTCATATTAGCAGAGCTTTATGCTGCATATAGTTAAAGAGGATTATTCTTAAAGGATTGGCTTATTCACTGCTATGGTATGCTGTCTTCAAACACTTTTCTGAGCAGGTGAAGCATAATTGCATGATTCTTGTACACTTCTTCAAGCAATGGGGAAATTAATTTTGGTTTTTGTGCAATTGCTTAGAATGTATAACTACCAAGAAGAGAATCAGTACTAGTCACATAGTAGTTACTGAGAACTATTTTTAGGTAATACTTTTCTGTTTAAACACACTGGGCTGAAGTCCTAAACCCTTTGTTTTAGTTTCACTGTCAGGGAGAGATGACTATTTACCAAGGGAGATTGTGGCAGGTGAAAATGGGTGAAACCTTCCATGTCTTTTCCACATGTTAACTTGTATATGTAGAAGCTATGCTTTCTTTTAGTACACAATGGCTCTTTTTTTGGTTTAGGGAATTATTATTTGGGAAGTACATAGCTTCACACAAGCTTTATGTTTGAAATGCAGAGGAATTACAGACACAGACTTATTAAACAGAAAGTAGCTTTCTGTTAAAAAATATCTTCTGATTTAATACATGATTTTTTATTCTACTGACACTACATTTTCTTGAGGGTTCCCCTCAAGCAATTGTACTGTCTTTATTGACAGTCTTGTGAAACTATGGTCTTTAATCTTTTAAATAAAATTCTGGTCAATTGCAATTCTTTTCTTGTCCCAGTACACTAATCTTCACAGCATGTTTTGATTGGAAGCAGCTCACAGACCAGGTAGGAACTGGTAGAGATCTCTGATCAGTTTGTCACTCATGTCTCACAAGTGACTTAAATAGAAGATATCATAGGAATGATTTAAATTACCATTTTGCTGGTTTTTTCCCATCCCCCAGTCATTCACTGTAGTTAGCTCCTCTCTCTGAAAATGCTGATAATTGAATTCATAAACCAAGTAAATAATGAATTCTTCCCCTAACACCTGGTGTTCAACTGTTTTTATTCCTATTGGCACACATAAACAGGAATGACTTTCTGATGTATTAAATATCCTTTAAATAACTTTTTTTCTCAGAAAGCAAATATGTTGTAGTCTGCTACTACCTGAATACACTAATCATTCATGAAGAAATCAGAACTTGCAGAGCATCTAGTGCTCTGAATAGTACTATTTGCTGGCAGTTTTTCTCTATTTTTCTCTTGTACAAAATGAGCTAGTAAAAGGGTTACAGGAAGATTCTTCAGTGACAAGAAGCAATAAAACATGGCAGGAAACAGAACAGGATAGAACTTTTAAAGTTTCTCTATGCAACCTTGTCTGTGTCTTACGTCTTTCATCCTTTTCCCTTGTTATGTATCTTTTTTTGGAATAGCAATGTACAAGAAGCTTGTGGGCAGACTCTGGGTGCTCTAGAGAGAATTGTGCCTGCTTAACAGACAAGGGGCAGCATGTGGTTTGGCCAGTTCTTGGGGTGAAGCCACTGAAGGGAACAAAGCTGGCACATGGCAGATCAGTGGCCATGGGCTGGCTCTGGGTCTGCATGCTATTAGGGTCTAAGCCTCCCCATCTCTGAGATGTGAGTACTTGCCACACACAGAGCAGAGTCTAAGGAGGAGAGTTATGGCCAATGTGTGAGCAGAGAAAACAGATGAAGTCATTTTGTGTGGGCAAGGCTGAGCATTTAAAAGGTGTTTGGACACATCCCAGGAATAATTTAGGTTTCCTGAATGGACCACTTGGAGTCCCCCATCTGTAAATTAATTAGTAAACTCCAGTTTGATCTGTCTGAATTCCTTTCATAGAGCTGGCATAGGTATTTCAGTGTGTGGCAATTAAACAGCTGAAAAGAGAATGGTAAAACTTGAATGCAGCCTCTTACTAATGGTTCTCCAGAGTGTTAAACAGGAATTGTTTGCCTAAACTATGACTGGTCCCTTGTGAGTAACTTCAGCCTATTAATTGGTCTGTAGATGTTATTCTGATTTTATTTCCTTTTCGGTAAGATTAAGAGAGAGAGGGAGAAGTTAGACAGGATACTTCCTATTACATTCTTGATTTTTCCCATATGTCAGGGTTATCTGTGCTCTTCAGAGAACACTGAAAAAAAAATGCAAGGACAGAGTGAGGGAACTCTGATAGAAATCTGTTTTGGCAGAGATTGGGAGAAAAATAAAAAAATATTTTCTTTGTCTATAAATACCTTTTAAAAAATTTATATATCCTGCTGGGATCTTGGATTGTATTCCAAACACACATGGCATCCCTCCTCACTAGGAAAGCATTGCTCTCTCTGTTGTATAGTACAGACTAGATGTCAGAATAGACTCTCAAAATCTCTGCTACCCAGGCTTGAATTTTTGCTCTCATGAGGGCTACAGAGCACTTTCACTTGTGCCACTTCATTTGGAATGCTTTCAAGCACAACAGTAACCCTTTCAGAAAGGGTTACTGTTATAATTACATGGTTCAAGGCAGAGTATAATTGGACTCAAAAAGCTTGTCTGGCCAATTCAGTCATTATTTAAAGGAGTGAAGAAGAAAAGAGGCTGGGCAGTGGATATTCTTCACTTGGCCATTAGCATGAAGTGTAGTGAGGGGATTTGCTGTGTTGGTGTGACAAATGTGATGAAATCCTAATTCCTTCTTCCACTGACTCTGCTTTTAGAATGTGTGTCCAGCTCAACTGAGGAGAAAACCCAGGGGCCTGAATACTACATCTTTATATCCTAATGTTCCACCCTAGGTGGGAAGCAAGGCCTGTTGCCTGCGAAGGGCAGATTGACTGTTCATAGTGGAAAATTTGGCAGCTGACATACCTGAGCTTCATTCCCAGTAGTGCCCTGAACTCCTCCAGCTGGTTACTCATTATCTTCTGTAGCAGTGAAAGTCTCTGGGCAGAGTGAGGCTATGTCTCCTGGGAAGGGAAGGCAAAATCAGCCCTGGGTTCAAAGAAATGGGGAGTGTGAACAATGTAGAACCCAATCCAGTTGCTCTTCTGCAGAGTGGTCTAAGAACTTCTAGTTAGAGCTCTCTGCTACTGTGAGGTTTTTTAATTCCCCCATTGCCATGGTTACTTTGTAATTCTGTTTAGCAAAAAAAATCCCATAATTACACTTGATCACCTATGTTGATAACGATGGATCATTTTTGTTCAGCTTCAGCTGTAAGGGATAAGGGTCAAACAATCTGAAGACAAGGGTATTGGAGAAAGCTTCTGTGTCACATTAAAATTTGCAATTAATCTTTTAATTTATAAAATTTGTTGGTAAACTCAGTAGTCCTTTAACTTACTGTGGACCTGAAGACTTCAGGTTTACTCTGCAGAACCCAGCCAGTGTGTATTCCTGTTAATGCTGTGTGCTTTTATGTGGGTCATGGGACAATAATGTATATGGTTTACTTAGTTTATTTACATCATATGGTGTTGGACCTCATAAAGCCGATTTTATGCATTAGATGAACAGTCATGTATGAAAGTTTTTAATCAGGTAAAATCTTCTGTAAATTAAGAAGAAAACACTTTATGCTTTTTTTCCTGCTACAAAAAACTTAGTAAAAAAGGATCACATTTATCCTACTTACTTTCATAGTGACAATTCTTGCTTGGAGTCTGTTCTTGCAAGGTATTGAATGCTCTGGCTGTAATCCAGCAAGATTTAGGCATGCAATTGAACTCCAAAGTCATAAATTGTCATACTTTATTGAAACCATTTTAGTGCTTAAAGAGCGCAGGTGCATTAAGTGCTTTGCTGGATTGAAGCCAGAAAGCAAAGAGTCTTCCAAGTTCAAAGCCTTGATTAACAAATTGACTCAAAGCAGTTCTGGTATCCAAGGCAACAATAACAATGAGATGGTTGGGTACTGAACTCTCTCAGGGCATCTAAGGACAATGTGTTTTGTTAAAGTATGGTCAAATATGGCTAGGTATGGTTTGCTGTAATCTGTTCTTCTCAGGTAAAATCTGGCTTGATGATTGTGTGTTGATGAATACAAATGAAATAAATGTGTCATACTATGGGTGATAGATATAAACATTTATGGAGTTTTACTGTTTGTTTACTAACTTAAAATAAGTCTTTATATTACTACTTCTTCAATGGTTAGGGAATTTTTCTATTTGATTAGAAGGTCTTTTTCATTAGAAGGATGTTGCTGAACCTCTATATGATTTGAGAGATTTTTAAATGCATATTTATTTTGTCTCTCCTTCCTGGATTTTATTTAAATGGAGACTACTTTCTTGTTCTTATTCTCTAAGACTTAATTTACCTCTATTATGCTAAACTATTAAGTAATCCAAAACTGTTTAAATATTGGACAAAAAGTGAAAGGCCCTCCTTTTATCTGCGACTTTACACCTGAACTGGTGATCAACCCTGGCAAACAAATGCATCCCCTGATGGAAAAGTGCCTTTCCAACTGCAATGAAAATCAGCAGCTTCTCACCCTGCACTGGGGGCCTGGCCACATGCCTATTGGGACACAATTCAGCACTCTCAGAGGACTGCTGTTGAGGCAGGAACCCAAACTGCATTTGAGGACAGTATAGCTGAGACAGGGACTCACAGCAACTGCAATAATTACTCTAGTAGTGAAAAAGAAAAATGGACAAGGCAACCTATGCATCTATTGATCCTCCCCTCTATATGTTTAAAGAAGTTCTTGATTTTGCAGACTTTCTTATGGGTTTTTTTGGGCTGGGTTTTTGTTTTGTTTCGTTTTTCATGTAACTAACATCACAGTTCATAAGAAACAGACAACTGAACAAGTTCTTCAGTAATTTCCTCCAAATTCTCGACTGCTTTACAACAGCTAAAACATAGTTCATCTCAATGGCCTAGGGTCCAGTAGACTTGACTGATAAAACTCAAATGTCTGTAAATGTAGGCTCTCCCACAATTAAGTATTATGTAATGGAACACAGCATGTAATCTTTACCTAGTGTTTTTCAAGCTAGCCATTTTAGGATTGTTCTGTCCGTAGTTGTATGTCTTGCACCATGATCTGTCTGATTTCTGTTCATGTTACACAGCATCAGGATTGTCTCGTGAAGCACTGAACAGTGGCCATGATGCTGAGTCCTGCTGCTACCACTTAACATCACCTTCAGCTAGTCAATAGCTAGAAAACAGTACCTAAAATAACAAGGCTGGTTTAGAGATTATTCAAAACCCAGTGGCTCCTCTTGTCCAACTTGTATTTTAGCTTTTGGAATTTATTTTTCAAGTTTTTTTCCAGACTGGCTGATGCTGATGGAATTTGAGGCCCAGTGTAAGATACCCAGACAGTGGACCTGTTTCCATTCTGTACCACTGCAAATCTCCAAAAATTGAGATTGGTCAAAAGAAAGGGAATTTACAAAAAAAAAAGTGCATGTCTCTTCCAGGTGCTAAAGATCAGCTGCAAAGAGACTTTAATGTTAAACTACTATAGAGAAGAAGGTTACTGTGTGATACCCGGTATATAATGGTACTTTCTGCTGAAGGTGTTGGGGGTTAGGTTTCTTTCCTTTTGCTCCTTTTTACTTAAAGAATTTTTTCCCATAAGTTGGTAGGAAACACTAATAACTGGGTACTTAAGAAAAACAAAAGTGCCCAAGCTCAGGGGAGGAGGGCATCTGGTTGCACTTCTCTTATCTGGAAGTTTCTCTCTGAGGGGCACAGATACCAAGAATTGGGCTGACAGAAGACAGGACTGGGGCAGCTGCTGGCTCTCTCTCTCTCTCAGCTTCAGAGGAGGACGATCAGAGCTGCTGCTTGGGGAAACGAATTTGCTGCTTCTGCCAGAGCCCAGCCCAGAGCTGCTTCTTCTGCCATGGGGGGAGCCTCTGCTTTGTGAGAGCAGCCACTGAACTGGGGCCTTATTAACACCTACCCCACTAAAAAAAGGGACCTATCACCATCTGCTCAGGTGCCCAGGAATCCTGAGCTTGCCTCTCTCTGCCTTGCTCGGAGCTGCCCCCGCTGCTTCTTCAGCACTGCTCCGAGTTTTTGCTGCACTGTTGCCCTGCAATCCCTGCCTGCTGAGACATCCTGCCATCCCAACCTGCTGCTTCTGAGAGTCCTGCTGGGGCACTGGGATCGACTGCCCCAGGGGTTTGTGAAGCAAATCCTCTCTCCCATCCAAATAACCACAATTCGACAAACCCAGAACACCAAAGAAATAACCAACGTTTCCTGTCTGGGCCCAGCCGCCATTCCCGTGTGCTCCCTGAGCCCGCGCCACAGCGCCCCCTGCAGGCGCGGGGGAATCATCGCACCCGCCCTGCCCGGCCGGGAGCCACCAGCGCCCCTGGCGGCTGTGACCGGAACTGCTCCAAAGGGGAAAGGGCCCCACAGCCCCGAGAAGGCTGGCACTGCCTTTGGGGGTTCTGGCTGCTGTTAATGCTGCAGTTGTTGTTGTTTGTTTGCCTTGTTATGCATACTAGTAAAGAACTTTTATTCCTATTCTCATATCTTTGCCTGAGAGCCCCTTAATTTCAAAATTACAATAATTCGGAGTGAAGAGGTTTACATTTTCCATTCCAAGGGAGGCTCCTGCCTTCCTTAGCAGACACCTGTCTTTCAAACCAAGACAGAAGGCCTATGATATGGAGAAAGCATATAACTAAATCTTAACATTTCTCTGCTTTTGAGTACTTTGACCAGGGGAGCAGAAAGCAACTGAAAACTTGAAATTTGGATGTTAGAGATTTCTATCAGTGAAATGGTCTGAAATAAAAAACAGGTAATTTTCTTGCTTTTCTCTTTTCTTTTGTTGTTTGATAAGCAGCTGAATTCTTGCAGTCCAGAGACTGATACTGTTCATTGAGAGAAACGAATTAGTCAGGGGGAGACATGGGACAAAATGGCTGAAAATAAACTCTTCATAGAGCCCTGATTTTGGTACCTCAGTGATTTCTATTCCAAGTAGAAAGAAGTGTGAGGACAAGATTGTGTAGGATGAAGGCATGAAAGAAGCTAATAAGAGGATAGCATGTAACAGTGCTCCTGGAAGCATGGAAAACAGGCAAAATGAGGGAGTGTAGGAAGAAAGGAGGCATTGTGATCCTCCCCTGTGCAGTGAGATTGAGGAATGGCAAGCCACTGGTTAGTGGGTACAGCTCTGCAGGCACTAAAACCAGTGACAGATTCAGAAGTTACCCCAAGGTGACCCATTCCAGGTTGTTATCATAGATAAGAATTTTGTTGTCTACAATATACACAGATGTGATTGCTGTTCTGTTCACTCAGGACTGAATAATACTTCTATAATAGTTACTGTTTTGTGGAATTAAGATGACTACTGAGGGCAGAATGAAGGACAGCAGAAAACTCTGCTAGTTGAACATACATGGTATAAAATATACCAAACCACTGACAGCTGCTTATGCTTTGCTACTGCACGAATGGTTGTTTTTCCTGTTTTCTGATTCACCAAATCAAACAGGTTCACCTGTTCTCTTTAGAGGAAGGTGAAGTCATGACCGATGTCTTGAAAGATACTTTGTTATGAGCAAAATAATCAATGAGGAAGCCTGTGCATTGGTCTATGCTAAAGCGGAGGCCATACATGTTTATGGAGGTTGATGGTAAAGTTTTGGCAGCGATACAGCTACATTAGCACTACTTAAAGCTGAGATAGTTTGATGAAGAGAAGCCTGGACAAGGGATCGGGTCTTAAGTCCAGCATTGACAATATAAAGACTTTGGACTGAAGTATGTTCAAGGCTGAATCTTTGTTCTAGAAGTTGTTTAAACAATGAAAGCATTGAAAATCTTCCATATTATAGCCTCTTAGTCCCTGCATCAAACTAGTTGGTCATATTCCTCCACTTTACTCCCCTAACACCTATTTTTTTCTCTTTTGAGAATGATGTTTTTTAAAATTAAGTGGCCATCATGCCTATTCTGTTATAAAGCAGTGGCTACTACTTACTTATGGTAATTATTTACTACTATGACTTCAAGGTCATTCCCTACATCCCTGTGCAGCCTGTTTGCCAGACAAGCTCTGGGCTCCATACGCTGCCAAAACAGTCCAGCCATCTGCCCTGTTGTAAGTAGCTACACATCTTTTTTATATTGTTATTCCACAGCAAAATCCAACACAAATGTTTAGTAGGTGTAGGCAACTCCTTCACAATCTTAAAATAAAATCAGAATTTAAGATGGAAAAAACTAGTTGAAGCAGATATAGTTGCCCATAGTACCTTTTTTTTCAAGAGACAAATTTTAAGAAGAGGGACATCATTATGTTTTTGTCTTTTTTTTTTTTCCTTAATACCTCCCTCTTTTTTCCTTCTTCTCCCTTAGAAAATACTTTAACATATTTCAGTGTGATAAAAGCTGCACATAGATCCATCTTTGGAAGAACGTTGGTATGTAGTGTGGAGTTCAATTTATTTTTCCAGGCTTTTAAGTGGAACTGTGTGTGAAGAGGTGGGATGGACTTGAGCTGTGGGCTGTGGGACAAACCTGCAGAAGCATATGGCAACACAAAGGAGCACATGGCAGCACAGAGAGCTTGTCTCCTCCTGACCTTAGGGTGAGGAGGTGTCACAAGGCAGAGCCCTGCAGGAGATGAGCTGGAAGCTGACAGACAGGTGAACAGTGTGTGATCACCCCGTAGAAGGACATTTAGAATGCGTGATGCTGACACGGCAACATGGGATAGGTCATGTAGTGAGAATTACCATGTAAGGAAATTCTGTGCCTTGAGAAAGTGTATAAAACCAGCTCATTTCTTTGAATAAACAACTCAGATTCCCTGCTGGTCTGAGTCCGTGCATCAGGTGTTCACACAACAGGAAGAAATTATGAAATTGAGGTTTCAAAGAGAGGTGGGTAATACATAATTTCTTTTCCTTTTTAGTTTAGTGCTTCACCTGCAGGGTGAAAACCACATGTCGAACAAAGAAAATAAAGTAACTTAGTGTTAAATGATGTCAGATAATCCTTTCTTTGTGTGTGAAGGCAAAATAAAATGCCAGTGTCTCTTCCTCTTCTGTGTTTTTAAAAAAATCGTGTTTAACTATTTATTTAACATTATCTTATTTGTTTGTTGTGGTTTTCCAAGGTTCTTATGCGTTAACAATATCTGCATTGTGCAAATGCTTGTGGATCCTGTTGTTATGTTACACACTTGTAGGACAAAACAGGTAGCTCATGTTGCACTGAGATGTGTTTTTCACCTGTTCACATGATTCTAGAGACAGGGCTTGAAGAATGGTGGGGAAGTGGAGCTGCAAAGTATTTGAACTCTAAGGATGCAAATTAATACCGACAGTGAATGTTTAGAACACCAGAACCCCTTTAGGGCTGCATATGTTAAAGTAATATTGGGTATTTACATAAATTAAACGGTGTATTTATTTAAATTATTATTAAAGTAATACTGGGTATTTATGTTTATTATGTGTAAGACACATATATACATTTATATGTATATATGTGTCATATATAATAAATATATGTAATAAGACACATATATACGTTATATATGTATAATGTATGTAACAGATTTTGTCAAGTTCGATGATATTATAATGAGAGCAGTTTACAGAGAAGGAAAGAAATGCTGCTGTGGGCATATTGTCTTACAAACCTTGATGGGTAAGCTTAAAGCTTAGAATTACTTGTATAAACAAGTTTAAATTCATGCTCTTTGTTTGGAGACTATGGAAAATTAGTTTGAGTTTTTAGGGAGTAGAGAAGCTGAGTCACTTATTAAAAAACCCTACAAGCCTCTACCCCAGATCAACACCAAAACCCATCACCAAACAACAACCAAAACCTCCTCCAACTGTTAGGTATTTGGGGTAGATACTCAGAGGTGGGCAGAACAGGTAAGTGTTCAAGTCCTGTAAAAGTTAATGGAAACTAGATGCTTCACTCCTTTTAAATTTAATAATTTTGCAAACCCATTGTCCATCAAAATGAGTTGCATTTGGATGACTAGGTCCCAGAAGTCCTGAAGCAGTCATAAAAATTTTATTTCTTTCTCTTCTGTGCAACATACAACCCTTCCACTCACCCTTTTTTGGTGTGCTGTAGACTGTTAAAGCCTGCAGCAAAGTATAAAAATTTCTTTGCCAGCTTTAAAATACTATGCCCTCTGGTGAAAGAAACAGCAAATGAACTTGAAGATTTGAAACTGTACCGTTAAATATTTTATGATCACCATCTCTAAAATATAAAATTTGTCTGACTGACTTTAGAATGCCTTCAGCAGAATGTAGCTTTGGGATTGAAGGAGAAATTAAGGAAAGCATTATAAGAAAGGTTATAGATTTCTGCTCACAAACTGAATTGTAATATGGAATAGGGGAGCAAACTAACAGCAGTAATTACTGGTTAGACTTTAGAATATGGTAACTTCTATCAGTCTATAAGATGTGACCACAAAAGTCTATCTGTCCTGGACTCCTGCTCCTACAGGCAGCAGTGGAAGTAGTGATATCTTGCTATCACCTTAAAATATTTGTTCTTCTTTTCTGTAGGTAATGCATCAATGAGGTCTATTTGGAATCTTGTCCTAGATATGTCTTTTTCTATTGGCTATTCTGGTATTCCTAAGTATGTGAAGTGGTTAATGCATGTGGTGAACTTTTCTCTGCAAAAGTTTGAATGAGCATCTTCTTCTATGCCTTTTCACCATTCTGTAAAAGCCTAGCATTTCTAGTGTGGCAAAATCTATTCTCTTGTTATTATAGTTTTGATATCAGGAGAATCACACTTAAATAGTGTGCTGAAGAAGACCAAAGAAATAAAATGAAAACATAAAGACAAATGAAATCTGATCAAGCAGCACTGCTTAGACAAGACTGGAATTAGAGCATTAAAAATGTTTTGCAGTTGAAATGGTATTATTTTTTAAAACTCTCCCCCCTCCAACAAGGAGAAAACTTTCATCTAGAAAATGAAACTACACCTAGAGACAGGGCTGCTTTTGGCCTTCATGGTACTAGGGACTACAAGCTACTGTATGAAGGAAATGCACAGGAATAAATGTATTTATGAGGATCTCTAAGGCCTTCATATTCCCTTTTCCTGCTAGAGCTTTTCCCATTGTTTACCTTTGCAAAAGTCCAGACCAGATGCTCCTTCACCACTTTGTTTTTCCTGATTGCAAGTTGCACTGGAAAGTTATATGATTATAGTAGCTGCTAATATTGCATTTTTACTTGACACAGTACAAAAGATCACTGCTATTAGCAAATTGCATCTAGTTTAAAGATGATCAGACTTACAATATTACTGTTGGCAGGCAGTCTGAAGAAAGCATAAGTTATTACAGATGATCCTGATGCTCAGCTTAAGCCTCTTCACTAAACCACCTCTTCTAGCTCTCAGATGCTTCACTCTCTCTGAGTATTCAAGAAGGAACTTCTCTATACAGTATTCAGATTTTAGGAGCTCCAACTCACCTTTGGGGCTCCCTGCTCACTGCAGTGGGGGTCACAGGGTTCTTCATTTAGGCAACTCAACCGAGTGCCTGAAACTAGATGGTGTAGATTCCTCCTGTGCTTCTAAAGAGAATAATATGCTTTCTCTGAGTTGCAGAGCTGCTTGAAATAGTTAAGGTGAAGTCCAAGCTCAAAATAAAATTACAATTATTTTTTTTCTTTCCTGTGCCTGGTATTTACTGAATTAATTTGGATTTTCACCCATGGTGTGAAGTCACTTTAAATATCATAAAATATGTGTTTATTGGGAAGTATAAAGTAGCATAAACCAAGAAAATACTCCAGCAAACTGAAGACCATTCCTTTTTTCAGCTTGTGGTGAGGGAGAAAATAGTAAAGCCTGAAGCAAACAGAAAACATCAGAACAGCTGATGTTAAACATTTTTTATTAAAGAGTCATATTGCCATGCCTAAAAAATAACTTATATGTGGTGAGTACTCCCAACAATGACAACCTCTGATAATATCACCACAACATGCAGATGGAGTGCTTCTAGGAAACAGTAAAAGCTTTTAAAGAAGATTAGCATCTCTGCATAAACAACCTGCAATACTTCATTTCTGATTGTGAGAAATACACCAAACACCTCAGGCGATTACAGCTGAATTTCTTTTCTGAAGTTGGAAATTTTCTTAAATGATTTATCAATTTTTAGAGCATCATGCCCAGTCATATAACTCTTCTTTGGGATATAAACGTTTTCAGGTGACATTGATACCAGTAGTGAGACAGGCCCTATAAAACATCTCTCAAAAATATATCCTTGCAAAAATTATTCAGTTGAAGTTTGTTGAAATTCAGGGGTGGAATCAATAGTTTCAAAGCCAGGAGCTTCCTGGTGCTTCTGTGGTCTCTCTCACTGGAATCCATTGTCTCAGGGGTTCCTTACCACTAGACATCCTGCATGCTGGGGATGCCTCTGCCACCCATGTGATCACTCCTCACCTTTGGAGTCATAGCCAGAAGGCTTCAGAATTGATACTGAGTATTAGGCTAAAGAGCAACCAGGTAGTGAGACGGAGAAAGGTTCAAAACCAACAGGCTGTAGACCTCCCTGATGAAGGATTCTGAGGCTGCTAAAATTTAAGCTGATTGAACAGAAAACTTTGGACTCTTCATGAACACATGGAATATACATACAGTCCATGGGGTACCCAAACTGGTGGTGATTGGATACCAAGAATCACCACAGTCTGTATTGTTCTTGATAATTTTTAACATCTTTATAATTTTTAAGCATTTACTTTTGGGCACTGATGGAGATATGATACAGAGCTTGATATAGGGCACTGTTTTCAATGGATCTTTGGTCCACGATGGATGTATTTGTTTTTTCCTAGTATTAAAAGTCAAGTTGTGCATTGATTTAGGATACCAGAGACATTTCTGGAAAGACAAAAATTCAGAGATCCTAATTCTGATAACTTTAGTGACTGGCACTACAAAAGTCATATGGGTACCTGAGACTCAAATTTATCACTGCTCAGATATGAAAAGCACAGATATGAAAAACCAGGAGGACAGAGCTTCTGCCCTGTTGAAGTGAGTGGGAATTTTACCCTTGATATTTGTGGAGCTGGGATTTTATTTAATGCTCTCATTTTCCATTTCTCACACGACATGAGCCAGGGGACACAAGACTGAAAGAACAAATTATGCCTTTAGTTAATACAAAGAAGTATTTCTCCATGCATCTGATTATTTTAGATTGTATTTGGAAAGTGTAAACTGCAATTAAAAATCTTTCAGTCTTGCCGAGCAGATTTGCATCAATAGTATGCCTTTTCATACTGAAGGTATGGTAGAACTAAGTGGAATTTAAATTAACTGCTGGAGTTCAGTAGTGATTCTCTTCCATACTTTGAAGAGAGGGGATTTAAAAAGTGCAGCATTCCTATCTGACTTAAGCTTTTGTTGAGAAACCAAGGTAGGGCTGAGGTTTATACCTTAAACATGACCACATTTGCTGATATTTTGTAAACCTTCAGGTGTGCATAGAGCAAGCTTTTAGTAAACTGTGTCCTGGCTACTATTTTGATGGCAGTCTTCTTGAAACTTAGTGTTTCCAAGTGGTTTTGATCCAGACATTTATGCATTTGCATCCATGCATTTATGTGGAATTTACATTTTTTCTTGGGAACATAGAAATTGGAACATTTCAATACCACATCTATAGCTTTAACATATATTACAAGAAAAAGAAAGAATTGCACAGATTTATGTGTACTGGAATCATTAAGATGTTGACAATGGCTTTTTAGATGCCTACTCAAAACTTCGGCTTGCAGCTGGCCTTCTTGTGAAAACTTTGCTAGCCTTTACTCTAAATTTTGTCTGTTCTTTGGATTTGCATGCCTTTTTCAGTGGATTGCTTGCACGTGCTCTGAGTCAACATTTCTAAACATTATTAGGGAAAAAACCTACAGACATGAGTTTACAAACCGTGATAAATGACAAGGAGAAGGAAGAGTTTAGAAGACTGTTTTGTGTGTGTGCATGCATGGACATTTTGCTGTTTATCAACACTACTGCTAAATTACATGTTGTTTTCCTGTGTCCTTCTTTGCTGATAATCTCTAGTTCTGTGCTCTCAGTTGGGTTTCTAGAGACTTGCTGTTCACATAAGTAGCAGATGATTGATGGTGTAATGTATTTGGGTTGATTCATTGTATCTTGAATTATTAAAACACACTGCTTCTGTTTTAAGAGCTGAAATCTGAGCACAATTTGCAGCAAGTCAGAAATCCCTATGAGTAAGAGGAGCCACAGAAACTGGTTGCAGCATAGCAGGGAATACAGGGAGCATCAGTGGGTAGATAACAGCAAAATCTAACCCTTTATCTTTTTTTGTGTGCTACTTCCTACACAGAGATTTGACAGCTACGGCTGGCTTATTGACTTGGTAGTCTCGCACTAATTGGCTGCCAGCTTTGATAGGGGAGCCTCTAACCAGATGAACTCTGAGCAAGCATGTAGGTAACTTGCCAATGAGAGTGTTTGGGGGAGGAGAAAATTCTTGGGTGCACGCCTCTCAGATCTGGCTCCCTGTAAGAAGATGTGAGGCTTGGTGTGTGTGCTGTCACACAGGCAGATATTCAAGGGCAGCTAAGGGTGAGCTCGAGTGCTCTGCTTCCACGAGGGAAAGGCAGCTGCTGGAAGTACAAGCTGGCAGGATCATGACAGACCCAAGTAGCAGAAAGGAAGCATTTAAAAAATGCCGGAGTGCTACATTCAGTATTGATGGCTATAACTTTACAATTGGTGAGCCTGATTTAATTTGTCTTCTTTCATTTATTTTCTTTATTTCCTGTCTTTCCTGTCTTTTCTAGTAGTTCCAGTAAGTACAGCTAAAAGACAACTGTTGTCAACTGCTGTATGTCAACATATGCCTCTAAAATGTACAGATGTCCTGCAATTTTTACCTGCACTGGTTTTGCATTCCATCTTCTGTATTTTCTTTTGCCCACAAAACTTGTCTTTGATATGCAGCCACTCTACATCCCTTTGCTGGGTTTTGGCACAAGTTCACCAAGATGTTTGCAGTACTTTTGTTTTGGAACCTTACCTCAGGAAAGCCTGGGCTCCAGGATTGCAGGTTTCCAGCTTGCTGGCTGCATTTCCTTCCTATGAGCCCAGAATGTCATTTTTGGGAACCTTGGCTTTCTTTGCAATACTTTATTGTTTACTTAGCCAGTGTTTTCAAGTTCTGTAATCTTTTGTCATTTCTCACTTTGCACAAAGATATCTATGTAACAGTTTGCAAACGCAAGAAGTAAAATTGCTGAGGCAATGATAAATATTGAGGAAAGATTAGGAGTTTTAGGATGGACTGCTGAAGTTGTTTGGAGAGTGCTGTTTCATGTTTATATTTGCTGTCTTAGGGAAAAGCGAGGCTTCTCAAAGTGAAAGGGCTTTTTCCAATAGACTTGGTACACAGAATTTGAGGATTCTCTGAGCAGACTTCTTTGCTACAAATGCTTATCTTACTAGGGTATGTGTATATATATGTACCCCTATACTTATCCACATAAATCTTAGAAGTAAAACAAGCTTACATCCCATTTGAATTTTTAGATTAAATCCAAGTTAAAGCATATGGATAACTTACTTGTAATAATCCATAGAAATTCCTGTTGAATACCTTTAAGAAGACAGAGGTTCCACTTCCTTGCCATTGTGAAATGAGGAAAGTTTTTCCTGGGTGATACTAACATAATTGGGCCAGAATTTAATCTTATAATGATGGATACAAGCTTTTATTGGTGTGGAAGAAGATACCCGTTTAGTCCTCTGATTAATGGAGAGTTTGTTTTGCAATCATTAACTCATGCAAACATTAAGCTTGTTGAAAAAAATGGAGATAGATGTGTCATTAAAATATCTTTACATAGTTAAGATATCTTAACTATCTGTTAATGTTAATATAACACTTTAAAGGTGAAACTGCCAGGCCAGTGCTACTTTTGAAATTTCTTTCTCTAATGGGAAGGCCCTCCTCAGGTTGTTGCAATATGCTCACTTTTGCACCCCCTATCTTAATCTATTCCACTCTCAGCATCATTATTAGTGCTGGGTTTTTATCAGTTTGTGTCAGTCTGGTGGATGAACATTTTCTTTTTCTTTGGGAGTGTTTGTTTGTTTATTTGTTTGTTTTTTAAATTCAGGAACAAACCAACAGGATTGCTGTCTTTATTGCTACTCATGCTCACAATACAACCAGACCAATTTTAGGATCAAATGACTCAGAGTTTAGAACTGAAGGTTGTCTTGGGTAATCAAAAATGTTATGGTATTTCCTATCTATCCGTGCCCCAAATTTGTTACTGTCTCTTTAAGGTTTGCATGTCTCTTTAGGGTTTGCAGGCCTGGAGCGGATCATGGGGCAGGCAGGTATGGTACACTTTAAAAGGCTGGAGCACACTGGCAGAGTCCCCTTTTTCACCTTTTGGCTTGCCTTCTCATCTCTTGCCACACTTCTTGGCTTTCACCTTAAAGCTGAGGTAGTGTGGGCAGAGGCTTCCTTTTGTGTTCTCTTTTGTGTGTTGGCATTTTTCTTAAGGCAGAGGTTGTTTCAGGGTGAGGGGGAAGGAGTTCTGGGCTAGCCACTTAGAAAAACAGCACTTCTGCGATCAAAAACTGTTTCAGAGTGAACTTTGCGAACCTCTATTGACAGCACAAAGCTTGAGCTGGTCCCTCAGCAGGGTAGCCCGTGTCGATTCCAGGAGATGTTTCTGTCCCCCCACAGCACACAGTGGCTCGGAGGAGAGCAGCACCAGCACTGGTGGTGCACAGCGGGTGGCAGAAGGAAGAGAAGGAAGGAGCGGGTGGTGGAGCTGACCCTGCACCTGCTGGCAATTCCCATGTGCCACTAGAACTGCTCTGTAAGCTCCTCCCTTCCCAGGAGGGTTTCCTGCCACGCTGTCCCCTTTGTCTCCCGAACCGCGTGGCTGTGGGAAATGCTGCCGTCTTGGCCAGACGCCATTTTTGCTCTGTCTGCCTACACGGAGTTGCCTGTGGTGGACGCCATCTTGAAAGGGGTCCTTCGCCATTTTGGATTTCTCTTTGTTCTCAGGCAGTTCCTGAGATTGACCAATTTTGTACCTAGTGATTATTTACCACTATTTTTTGCCTGTTGTAATTTGCCTCGCTAGTAAACTATTATTTTTTCACTTATATCTACTCGGATTTAGTTTCTCTTTTGGCGGAAAGAGATTTATTAAAACAATGGGGGAGAACTCATGTTAGAATGACCCCCTTTAAATTGTCTTAAAGCAAGATTCAGGTTTTTTCTGCTTCTTAGAACAGTTGTTGTATTGAAGCTCCTGTGCTACTTTCTTTGGTGTGCATCTATATTTGATGCACACAGTGTATTGATTCTATGATCTGTGTATTATATAACATTTATTTTTATATCTTGGCAAGTGTGCATTGTATTGAATGACATAACCATAAAAACTTTGTAAACACGCTATGTAGTATTACCAGCACTGTGTGGTAGACAGACCTAAATGATTCATGTATTTGTTAATCATTATACTGAAGAAAATAAATCTACCCAAGAAATCCCACAGCAACATTAGTATGTTAGGGATGAGCTTAAATGTATTTTTTTTCACCAGACAAGAATTCTGGTTTTGTGTCCTGATGTTTTTTAAGAAGTTTTTGAGAAATGTTGAGCTGCTGCATCTGCTACTGTAGTATTAACTGAGAGAGAAGGCTGATACCCTTGAGGAACAGAGAAATATTAGTTTCAGAGAAAGTAACTTTCTTTTGGGTGCAAAATGAATCGCAGTAGTTGTCATGCAACATTTGCAAATTATTGTCCAACTCTGCTCCAGACAGAGTGGGAACAACACACAGGGAATTTGGGTAGGTCCGTGATGAAATATCTGTACTATTAGAAGTGAAGCATGATAAAATTTTAACTTCTATCTTCACTATTGTCACCTCCAGCTGCATGGTTGAGAGTACTGGAGAAGGATGTTTGGTCATTCCATTGCTTCTTTTGGTATACTTGGCAGTGTACAGTTTGCAATTGGTCTCCATGGTCTTAAATGTCTTTTCCTACCTAAATAACATGATGAAGAGAAAATATTTTGCATTGATTCACATTTATACTAACTTCTAAGAAATCATGATCTTCACAGTGTTTTGAAAACTGATTGCTGACCATAAGACTTAATGAAAAATGTCATGGAAATTAATGAAAGACCTGGGCCTAACATCAAACATGAAAGTATGAGGGCAGAGGAGAAGCCTGGTGCAAGAAGAGCAGCTTGCTGAAGGCTTGTAGTTAGATACCCTTGTGTCTCTGGAGTTGGCCAGCATCTGCTTACAGAGCAGAGCAAATTAGAGCAGCTTCTCAACTGTTCTAATTTTCACCTTTGATGCTTACCACATTGGTGTTGGGACACGAGAGCCAAGTTGGGACACATTGGTGTGGGAACTGCGCACTTCCCAAGGACTTTACAGATCCCTGCAGAAGATAGGGATGTGCCATACCAGAAAGGCAAATACTGTGTGACAATACCATGTAGCTTTCTCCTGTATGAAGAAACAAAAGTAGTTGCAAATCCATTTCCTCCAGATGCAACTGTTTTGACAGAGACTCTGAGGAGGATTGAGGTGCACTGGCCCAGTGAGGATTTTGAATATTCCACCTTTACCGACTTCTTCCACTGGTAGTTGGTGGAAAGATTGGAGCCACAGTGTGAGTCATTTAGTGGCTATCATATTTAGTGGGCCATTTAGTGGGGCTATTCAAGAACTGGAATCATGCAACTTAATTTGCTCTAGAAAGCAAATATCAGATGAAGGCTTCAAGATCTTTATTTGCCATGAATTATGTCACCAAATTTCAGCGTACATGATGTTTTATATAACACAAGATACTGTATTTGAGCTCTTGTTTGACTTTGGCTAAGTATTCCTCCACTAAAACATAACAGAGAAGAAGAGAAGAACTTAAGGCCCTTTTTTCCCCCCGTGGATTTTCTTATCACTGCTGCGCAAATGAGAGACTATTAACTCAGAATGCCAGTTAAGTGTTACTTGCTGTTATAATTCACTTTCTAGAGGCTGGTCCACTGTCGTTAAACCTGGGAAAATGATAAACACAAATATTAACAAGAAGATATTTTCCTTCAGCATTTATTACATTTCTATGATGGAGAGTTTAACTTCAGTAATCTCCAGTTTTCTGCTTTTTATATCCAGAAGCATCTGGCAACACTGTTTGTCCTATCCAATGTATAAAATAAACTTTAAAAAATAGATTTATAGAATGAAGTGAAGTGGTGAGGAGTTCTGCTGTAACTTAGGTGCTTTGGAGAGGAAGGATGTGGCACTGAAACACTTAGTCTAGCTCACAGCAGTTCTTGATAAATCTTGTTGGTAACTTTCTTTATGAAAACACTCTTTTACACTTTTGCATGTAAAAGCTTTCCCTGCAGTTACTATGGAAGCCCTGAGTTTTATTTTGTGGTGACTTTTTATTCAAACACAAGGTGCAAATAGTGCAGAAGATGGAGGCACCTGGCTGGAGATGAGGACACCTATTATCTTTGTGCCGGATCCTAGACCAAGAGTTTGTCCTTGTATCCATCTTCTGTGAAGGAAAGAAATGCAGTCAGGCCTCTTACAGACAACAAGTGATGGTTACACCCTACAAGGAGGGGCCCAATCCTACCCTGATGAGAAATAACGCTTCCTCTGCATTTTTCCTCTCTGATCTTTGGCCAACTATTCCTGTTCTCAGTGCCTTCTGAATAGATAAAAAGGTATTAATTTAAAAATTCAGATTTTCTAGAATCCCTAAATTTCAAAATAAATAAAGAGGCATGAACTCTTCTGTGCGTTTTGAACTCAGTTTTAGGCAGGCAGGTAGCCAGGCCTGTCCCTGAGCAGACAGGCTCTGACAGGGAGAACCTTCTCTCAAGACAGTTCCTTCTCCCATGTTGAAAGCTAGAGGTCTGCCTCCTTCTCCTCCTCCCTCTCCTACCCCTGCTGAGGATCAAAGTCTGGGAGCTTTCAAACTAATTGTCTTTGGGGATTTGTGTCTTTTGCTGCAAATTTTCTGTTTTGAACCCTTGTGCTCTACTAATTGGTCTGTTGTTTTGATGTAGTGTAAATACAAGCTCATTTTTTCTAGTTCTGTAGCTTTGCATGACTAAGAAAGCAAAAGGCTCCTGGACATATAATTCACTTATTTGTGTACTAGTACAAATCAAATCAAGGGGCAGAATCCTGACCAGCAGTAAATATTCATCACTCCGCTGCAGTCAGGAGAACTGCAATGATTTAAATGAGCAAAGGATCTGTCTTGGTCTTTTCCAGTTAAGTAAAAGTTGCTGTACATTAGAGAAGGAACTGCCCTACATAAAGGCAGGCAAATAATGCAGCTTTTCCATGGCTTGTTTGCAAGAACTTCATCAAGATTGTGCTGATATGATTTTGCTCCCTATTTCTCATTGCCAGCTGACAGAGCTTGTATCTAACAAACCTGCCAAAATTTGATTCCAAATTTCTAATAGCTACAGGCTTGAAATTTTTAGGACTCAGAAATGAACCCTCATGATTGTATCCAACATCTTTATGCTATAACTGCATGGGAAGTTAGAGTTGTGGTGCAGGGAAGGATGTAGTAATTACTGAATAGATGCACTTAATGAAGTCTCTACTGGCTTCCCAGCTGGTGAGTAGAGTGGCTCACTGGAACAACATGAAACAGTCACTTGGGTCATTATATCACATCCTCCCTCTTGTTGTCATAGCAGCTGCTATCAGTCCCCTGAAATTTTTTCTTAGGTGCAAACATCACCTCTTTCCATTAAATGGCAGTGCATGGTTTGTCTCTTGCTGCTGCTGCATGATGATACATTTCATGTCTGTTGATTTAGTACTGTTTCCAGTCATCTCACTCCTTCTCACTGTTGTGCAGAGTGATGAAACCTGCCAAGGGTATTGGGAAAAGGGAGAGGATAGACAACTGGCTCAGTCAGTACCACTTAATTCAGTTTCAACTCCAAGGACTTAAAGTAGATTTAAAGCCATTGGAGATGAGGATAAGGTTCTGGATTAATGTTGCATATCCTTACTCTTTTATTATTGATAGTCAATCATTGTTAGGAGTCAAAGCATTCCAAAATCAAATTTTACTTGTTTCTTCCTCACCTACATGGGTATCTGAGGTCCTTGCAGTTTTCCTATATGGCATGCTGATTGCTTTTTATGGACTAAATTTTTCACATTCTTTTTTCCTTTTAATTTTTGGATCTTGCATTCTTGAACTGTGGTAATAGATCTGGTCCCCAAATTTTGTGCTAGCGTTTTCCTCTCTATATTTTATAATTTCCTCTCTTTTATTTTGTACTTTGTGAATGCTAGTGTGATTTAGTTTGAATGGAGTCAACTGAAAACTAAGCTTTCTTGCTCTGGTACCCACATACAGCTAAACACATATAGAGAATTTCCAGGGAATATTTTTATTGCTCAAGCTGAGCAAGTCATTTAATACCTTTGGAAACAGACTTGAAGTCTGAAGAGATTATAAATATGTTAACTTTCTCTGAAACAATTTACAGTAATTTTTGCTCTGTTTAGAATACTGAGTTTCAATTTTGTTCTTTTTTAAAAATGGATCTTTAGATGAGGACAAATAATTTACACATATGAGGCAGACAGCCTTAAGAAAACCTAAAATGAGATTTTTCATTCAAGCCATGATTCTGTTGTTGGACTTGCACATGAAACCTTACTGAAGTAACAGGAAGTAATACCTGCATCAGCATCTTATGAAGTGGTGTAGTGTTACTGTATGGTATGGTTGACTTGCTGTATTAAATATTGATGAGAGGTTTATCTACCAGGATTATCTTTTGTAGTTTTTTGCACTTGTTGTTCATTGTGAAAAACCCTTCCTATTTGTTCCACCTGGCAGGTGAGCTAAAGCAGCATTAAGTGTTGTTAGATCAGATTTGATTTCATGAGCTGAAGGTGGAAAATCTTGCCCTCTTCTTGGCCTGCTCTCTGAAGCACAGGCAAAATGTACAGAGTCTGTTCATATCCTGGTTTTAAGGTTATGCAGTACTCCAGGGCAGGATTTATTACTCAGACATTTGGATTCCTGAATGGAATCCTAAAAAACTCTTAAAGTCCATTATATCTGATCCCATGCTGCTTAAAAAGTATATGAAGAGTGCAATGCACTGGTGCCAAAGTGTTTATGTGGAAATCCTCAGCAATACCTGTGGAGTGACAGTGATTGAAGAGAGCTGGAAACTCAGTGCACTTCCATTAACGGAACCACTTTTGCAATATTTCTGGAGCCACAGAACTGTTTGCATTCAACCTCCTGCTCCTGAAGTGCACAGAAGAGTGAGAAGGGAGAATTCTCTGATGATTAAAACTGAGTTGCTGAACAGTTAAGGGGAGGGATTATGATGAAGCCTCTTCAAAAAAGAGGTTGTAATGCTCCTTTTCTACTGCACATGCAAACCTATTGGTGTTGGTAGATGGAAAAAGCAGTAAACTTCAGGGCATTTTCAGTCAGAGCTGATGTACTTGAGCTATGAATCCACGCTGCTATGTGGCATGTGCAGTAACCACCTATACAGGATTCCTGTGATTAAAGGAGCTAGCAGGTCTTCTTCTTGTCTCTCTGTCAGCATGCAAATGAAGTGTTGATGTTATTGGCAAAGAAAGGTGTTTCTTATGCCTCATTTTAAATATGTAAGTGTGTGTTTGTTTGACTTTATGGAAACAGAAAGGTAAAGCAACTATGCAGCAATTGTACAAAAATTTAGGAGAATTCCAAATGACCAAGGGTAAAAGTTAGAGAAGACCTGGGATTTAAAGAAGATCCAAACAGAGGAGTTGTAAAGGCATCATTCACACTTAATTGCCTTCCTTGTTTAAATCTTTTGTCTTTGTTGGCTTTTTGAATTTCATGGGGAAACATTAGAAGTGGTATGTAGGAAAAGAGGAATGGGAAAAATTACATGTTCAGAAATAGATATAGGTGTCCTCCAAGGGAAACACAGAACAAGGTGTGGGCTTCCTGGCACATGCTTCCTCAAGTTCTGTCTAGGGGTACTCTGGGTGTCCTCTGGGCTTGGATGATGCCTGAGGCCCCTTCCTGTTCAGGAAGGGAGGGAGAGCAGGCATCAGAGGAACTTCCTGAGTAGTCCCATTCAGAGCCATAGGGCTAAATCTGGATCCCCTGGGACTGCAGAATGAAACAGAAGGGCAAAGGAAATGGTGTATAATTAGCCCCTATTGAAAACAATGGGATTATTGCCTTGTAAATGCAAGTATTTTGTAAATAAAACTTCCAGAGGCTGCATGTTTTGAAGTTCTTTTAAAGCGAACTCTCCTAGGAGCTGAGAGACAGAGCCCACAGCACACTACTGTTCTGCAGAGTAGGACCTGTTCATATGTAGGAAGATATCTCATGAAAACCTGAGCGGGCAAAGTGATGATCCCAGGGGTGCATACAGATTAAAAATTAAATAGGAAAAAAATGATGCAAATCATATGCAAATTACGCATATATGAAAAGAGTGAGTTCATCTCTTGAGAAAAAAAACTCAGAAATGCCTATTGCCTTTCCCAGTCATCTCTTTGTCTGATACAAACAACAGAAATCAGAGGCAGTGGATCTTATTTTCTTTTTGGCTTTTAGAATAGACCCAGTGAGAGAAAATGTAGACATAGCCTGCTGCTAGAAATGTGGGTTTGACATATAGTTAACTATCTCAGCCATGCTTCCCAGTACCTGAAAGTCTTTTATGTGTGTTCTGAGCTCACTTTTTTGCAGGAAAAATAGCAATAGTTAATAGGAATAATAGCTCAGCATTTATACAATCTGTTCATTGTAGCACAGAAATATATCCAACTAAAGGGAAAAAAAAATCAGTCAGGTTAGCCATGTTTCGTTTTTAGTAAATCAACTGCCTGAAATGCTTGTCTTTATGAACTGCCACAGAAATCAGTCCAGGCTGTTGAGTATTGCAGTCTTTGCATAGGGGGAGGATGAAAGATGATGTATGTCCTAAAAGTATATCCTATTCTCCTAATGTATATAGAAGAGACAATGTAGAGGAAGATCACAAGAGCTTACAGGTTTTTTTCGAGCCTCTGAACTCTCAAGAAGGTCTGTCTGCTCAGTACATCTTGTAGCTGTGGCAAAAAGTGAAAGCCTACAGAATCACAGAGTGGTTAAGGGTGGAAAAGACTTCTGGAGGCCATCCTGATCAAGCATACCCACTTATACCAGAATTGCTTAAGACCATGTCTAGATGGCTTTTTAATATATTCAATTTTGGAGGCTCCAAAAGCTTCTGAGCAACTTGTGCCAGTACTTGGACAAACTCGCAGTAAGAAAAAAGAGGTGTTTCTTTATGTTCAGAGGGAACCTCCTGTTCTTCAGTGTGTGCATATTGCCTTTGGTCCTGTCACTGGGCACCACTGTAAAGAGCTGGTCTGTCCTTTCTGCATCCCAGTCCTACAGGTATATCTACACATTTATGAGATCCCCCTAAGCTTTCTCTTCTCCAGGTTGAAAAGTCTCAGCTTTAACTTTGCTTATCCATGAGGTGCTTTAATTAGCTTTGTTGGCTTTTGGTGGACTCTCTCCAGTGTCTCCAACGCTCTCTTGCTTAGGGAAGTGCAGACTTAGACCCATCACTCCAAGTGTGACCTGATCAGTGCTGCATGGCAGGGAAGTATCACCTCCACTGACTTGCTGGTAACACTTAATGAAGCCCAGGGCACTGTTAACTGCCTTTGCTGCTAAGGCAAGTTGCTGGCTCATGTTCAAGCTCTGTTCACCATCTTACCCATTGACGAAGCCAGGCTTTGCACTTTGGTGTGACACTACTGTGACATCTCCTCTCCTTTATGAACCTCTGGGCCAGGGAAGAGAGAAACTGTGGCAGTGCACAGTGTATTAGTTCCTTTCAGGTGTCCCAGCTGGAAAATATATTTTCAGGCTGCACTCCTGTAGCTCCTCTCCAGCCTTGAAATGCCTCCTCCCATGGCATTGGGTTATGCAGTGGAAACAGGGCTGCTGGACAGGCGTGCACGTCTGTGCTGTAACTGCTGTTGAGGGAATCAATCTAATACTGCATGACCTCTTATGTTCTGTTTAGTGGCACGTACTGGGCAGAATCAGGGCAGTTGAAAACAATCCAGGGCAATCAGGAGTAAAAGGCAAATACAAAGTACTGTGGTTAGGTTTTTTATCCTTTGAATGTTCATAGCCTAAGATACCTTTACTATGTATACAAAGGCCCTAGCTCCCTTAATTCTTCAGGAACAACTTGTTTACACCTGGCTGCACTAAGATCATAAAGAGGCATACACTGTTTGATAGTTATAAAAACCTTTCTGTCTTCATAGTGGATGACATTTACAAAAGCTCCTAATGAAGTGGCAGCTGAGGCTCTGCTGTCAGGTGTGAATACAAGCACTTAACTTACGTCTCTGTGATCCTTAAGACTTGCCCTCCCAAAGCATGACCTACTTTTGTATTTTAGTAGTGATGTAGAGTAATGCATCTATCAGTCTTGTATTTCCAGCTAACAGAAGTGCTTGTTTGGCTGAGTGAGAATGCAATTGTATCACTGTCAATTTAAGTATCTATAAATAAAGTGCTCTGGAGTTACTGCATTTACCCCATGCTAGAGAATGACTTGATTTGATGTTGTATTAGAGCTGGCAGGTACTTGAGGTTAAGAAGGTTTGTTTCTCTGTGATGGTTACAGGATCCTTTATTTTGAAAGCCAGTTCCTTTGATGAACCTGAAACCCCAAACTGTGCACATATCAGAGGCTGAACTTCTGGTCTAGCATTCTTTTAGCTGTGCACAGGTCAGTGAGTTGTATTTTTTTGTTTGTTTTTTTTTTTTTTGGTTTGTTTGTTTGTTTTTGTTTTTTTGTTTTGTTTTTAATTTTTTTTAAGTATCACTCTATTTTATCCCTACAGCACACATAGTTTCCTTTTTTTTCTTGGTGTATGTGCAGCAAGGGGATAAATGTGCCTGTGAGAAATTAGCTGCTATTACAAAATTTAGATCCTAAGGGTCACAGCCACAAGAGCTTTTTGTCCAACTGTGCTCTACCAATGGAAAAAAAAGTTTCCATGGTAACTTTGTAATGAATCTGCTTAAGAACCCTTCCAAGAAGAACTTTTCCCCATCAGATTAGACATTTATGAGGTTGAGCTCCTATGCTGTAGCTACGACTGCACATGGTACTACTGGTAGTTTCTACACAGCCCAACTATTTTCAAGGGGAGAATCTCAAACATGATCTGTACAAGCAGCATACATAACCAGGCCAGGGCAGGATTTCACTTAATTTAAGGCATCATCAACTGAGGTAATCATGTTGGCTTCCTTTATAATCAATGAAGAGAAATAAATTCTTTTAAGGTGTTCATCTGACTTATTTTGAACATCAATCTAGGCTGAGCTGAATCATGCAAAGTGACACTTTCCTTCTATTTTCTATAAAGGGAGCTGGATAACTGTATCACACTTGTCAATATCTGTATCTGGAGAAATATCTGTATCTGTATCTGCCCCTCTCACTCCCCATATACTTTGGTAATCTAGAGGTCTAGAAAATATGCTTTTAGAAAAAAAAAGGGTAGAGTCAAAGATAAAATGAGGGATACTTATGCAAGAGTTTTCAAAGACATAAGTCTTCTGAGAAGAAATGAAAAGTGATGAAACTGGACAAAAGTAGTGAGTTGAACACTTCTAATAAGGATAGTGAGACACTGAGAATTACTGAGTATCTACTTTTTTATTTTGAAACATCCCAAAATTTGTTTCATTTTCCAGAACTCTGCAAGTTCCGGCCTTCTGCTTTAACAGAAAGTTGCTTACTGATATTCTTTTTTCCTGTTGTCATGACCACACATGCTTGTATGCCCTCACTTTGTTTCCCAACAATGTAAAAAAACCCAAGCAAATTGGTTTTTCTTTTATCTTCTTTTTAAAACTTTTTTCTCCTTCATTGTAAAGGGATTTTATAAGCAAGGGCTTTTGTGTTGCAGTTTTCTGAGGGAGTGGTTGCCAAAGATTTTTGTCCACCTAGAATGCAAGAAGTGTAATACAGTGTTTGAAGGGAAATAAATTTTAAAGAAGACGGTTAAAATATCAGAATAGTAATTAAAAGAAGTGTACTTAGTATCTACAAACTAAAGTGCCTCATTGGACATAAGGGGGGATGTCACATGAGAAGGGGATTTTTCCTTGACCTTTAATCGAGAGATGTACTTGACCCTTAGTATTTCATTTGGCTGTCAGTGCCCCACAAAATTTGAGAACCTTGTGCCCAAGCAGTCTGTCAGCATCCTGTTAGGGGGACCCTTCAGTGAGCAGTCCTGCTGGATTGGAGGATGATTTAACTGACTTAGAGAAATACACCAAAACAGCATGTGGTACCCTCCTCAGTGGGTCTTCCTCTTTATCTGAGTATGTTATTCACTGCTGGCGAATGCTAGTGCCCATGAAGAACTCAAGCTAACAGTTTAGGGAATAACACTCTTTATTAATATAAAATTGTGACAGGTCAGTATCTGACTGCAAAAACATATTCAAAGTAATACACAGACAAGCTCTAATCCCCAGCAAAAGTATTCATCATGCATAGAGTATGATTCTTACCGTACAGGGGAGAAGACAGGTTCAGCCCATCAACTGATCCTAGCAGTTATGATGGAGTCTTCCTTAACTTTGTCCCCGTTCTGGACCTACTTTTATACTGTTTTTTGAATTATTCCCTCATTCTTCACTTACTTTTATACTATTTCTTTGTGTTTAGGTGGAGCTTGAGTGACTCTAGTCATGCACACCTTTGTTACAGATTGGTGTAAAATTACCTTGCTTTGCTTTTAAAGATACAGCCAAAAAGAATATAGAGCACATGCCCAGTGAGGTGTAGTTGTACCTTGGAGGTAGGTAACTTTGGGATTGTTAACATTACAATTAGGCTTTAATGAACCATATTCATCTGAGGAGAGTAATTTCCCCACAGCTGTTGGCTCAGCAGCAGGGCATCTTCCCCTATATCTCCTGGTTGACAGGTGTTATGTGGTTTATTAGCTGAAGAGTGCTCTATTGAGTTCCCTTCCCTGCAAGGGTTTCAACAGTGACTGGCCTCAGTGTCTCCACTCCACTCCACCTCCATTCCTTCCCACTTAGCAGGAGCTTAGAGTGGCCGGTCACATGTGTGGGGAATCATCATGGAATAGGTTTTGAGCATGCCAACCATATTCCATCCTGGGAATAGCAACTATATTTTACCCTATAATTTCCATAACTTTATAACTTCTGCTAGGGTGCAAATATAATTTCTCAGTTTCTTCTAATTTTACCCCCAGCCAGCTTTCCACAGGGGAGATTTCACATGGTTCAAAGCAATCAGCAGTAGTGCTATTAAAATAAGTTTAAAACCTCTTTCTCATTCCTCTGATTTTCCAGTTGTATTAATAGGAATAGTAATCAGTGAGATAATTAGAAATGTGACAGTGGATGTTCTTTCTCTGTGTATTGTTTTTTTTGTCCCTTTTTACCAGTAGAAGTGAGTCAGTCAGACAAAAGTTTTTTGAGCAGCTTAAGGTGTTTCAAACTACTGGTACCATTGAAAGAAGTAGTTCTGCCATTTCCCTGTAATACGTTTCTGCTTTCTCATCACCTTCAGCCACTGCAGATGGTACCGTGTCTGGGAAAGGCACCAAAACTAGGAATTGATCCTGGATAAAATCAGTGTCTTTGCTTTTCTTCCAGTATCATCTTGGTGCAGATTAGGAAATAAATGCAAGATGAAAAAGCAGAACTGCCTTTTTTGGTCACTAATGTCAAATATTGGTGAAAGCAGGAATCCAGTTGAATGATACCTATTTATTTTGACTACTTTGTGGTCAGTAGTTGCTGCCTTGGTCAGTAGTTGACATATTTTATTAACTTTGCCAAGGGTGCAGTTTAAATATAATTCTTCTAATTACAAAATAGAATTTAGGGAGCAAATTACGCCCCAACAAGAAAGTACATTTTGATCTTCCTTTGTTTTCAAAAGGCATCATCTGAAAACCAAGGACACTTGACATTCTTTTAATGATTTTAGAGTGGTGGTGGCAGTCTAGACCCGCTCCTGTGAAATTGCTAAATGAATCTAACTGATACATGTGGGCTTGCCATCTCTTGTCTTCCATGTGCTTACAGATGAAGGAGTATTTAGATTAATTGAAGTGACCTCCTGTTATTTGGAGAGCAAGCCATTTGCTAGTTGACCCACTTAAAGGTAATTTAGCAATTGAGATGATAAATGTGGATTCTACTATTCTGTTATGTACAGAACTACTTCAGACTGTAGTTTTTAGCATTACAAATACAGCTGAATTTCTTCTTGAAAGAAAAGAAAAAAACACTACCCTGCTTACAAAAGTGTAGGTCATAAATATTATGATTTTGTTTTTGACTGTCAAGTTCTGACATTGTGTCTCTTAAGCTTTATTTTCCAGTGTGCTTTTTCAAAACAAAGCAGATATGTTCAAAACAGCGAAAATGTAATTTCAAATTTGATCATTGTCCTCTGTTATTTTTCTGTTTGACCCAGAGATCAGTTGCACAACTTGATCATGATGAGGACATGCTCATTTCTGCAATACTTGGGTTTCCTCAGAGATTAACCTCTGATTTCTGGATTGCTAGCCCAAAATTTACTGTGAGTTAGTGCAAGCTTTAGTCAATGTGATATAATTTAATTTTCTTAAAATGTTTAAGCTTTCAAACTCCGTTTTCAATTCAGAGCCCGAGTCTGAGAGCAGGAGGTGAGTGCAAAATCCAATAGCATATATTCTGAAATACTTTGAAAGTTATACCATGTAATTTGAGACTTTGTGACCTTCACCCTTTCTGAGTACTTTTCTTGCCTCAACTGTCTAAAATTCACAGCTATTTTGCATCAGCATTTAGAACATCAGATGGAGCAAAGGTTTACAATCTGGGTCCTCCTTGGAGAGGAAACAAAGTGGGAGGGAGGGAAACCACTGAAATTGCTCCCACATTTTAAAACCTCAGAAAGACAAATGCATGGGAACGTCAAAACATTTTCTTAAACTGGAGACCACAAACTTCTTGTTCATTACCAGTGGATGAGGAGATGATAATGAAACTTGGAAAAAACAGATTTATGTAGGGGACTTGCTTCTGGGATGGTAGTACATCTTTGTGCACTGCAATCAAGGCACACTTTATGTGTCAAAGGTTATTAAATATGATATGTACTGGAATGTTGACAATGGATGTAGCAGATTAGTGGCAGACTGGAAGTTTTAGAGAGGACTAATGGAATTGTACAGGCACCCTCTAATAAGTAGCTAGTGGACTGTGTTGGTTGCACAGCCTGGTTTTTGGTAGTGGGGGAGCCACAGATGTGACTCCTGTGAGAAGCTGTTAGAAGCTTCCACCATGTCCAGCAGAGCCAATCCCTGATGGATCTGAAGATGGACATGCTGCTGGCCAAAACCAGGCCAATTAGAGATGATGGTACCACCTCTGTGATAACATATTTAAGAAGAAAATCAAAACAAAGTGCGGGGCCATTTGAATTCCAGACAGAGAAGAGGAGGAGGTGAGAACATGTGAGGGAAACAACACGGATACACCAAGGTCAGTGCAGAAGGAGGGGCAGGAGGTGCTCCAGGTGCCAGAACTGAGATTCCTCTGCAGGCTGTGGTGAGACCATGGTGAAGCATCTGTGCCCCTGCAGCCCATGGGATCCATGGGGGATGCAGAGATCCACCCACAGCCCATGGGGATCCATGGGGGATGCAGAGATCCACCCACAGCCCATGGAGGAGGTGTCCAAGCTGGAGCAGGTGGATGCCTGGAGTAGGCTGTGATCCAGTGGAAGACCCAGTGGAGAGAGGGGTCTCCTGCTTCCAGGTTGGAGCAGCCTGCACCCTGTGGAAGAGTGACTTACTCTGCAGCTGTTTTGTCAGGACAGTTCCCTGTGGGTGGAACTCATGTTGCAGCAATTTTGGGAGGACTGTTGCTCGTGAGATCGGAACCATGTTGGAGGAGTTCATGGAGAACTGCTCCTGTGGGAAGGGACCCCATGGTATAGCAGGGGAATATTATAGATGGGTAATGTGATGGTTGGCTCTTGCAATTAAGGGATGAATATTATGTGTATGTTAAGAGAAGTTTTATTGATGTACAGTTATTTCTTCTCCCCATAGTCCTCCTTCCCCTCCCCCTCATATTGTTGCCACTGGATGACCTTGGTAGTGGGGGCATTTGGGGGGAGGACAGGCTTGTTTCTAAGGAGGCACAGCATGACAACCTCACCTCCAACCAAGTTACAAGAAAGTCTCCACCAATGGATGGTGAAGAAGAGTTGACTGATGGACTTTGGGAGGGGCCAGGGTTACCTGATGCAACACCAAGGGTACTAAAGGTGGAGCAGCCATTTTGTGGGTGAGCATGTGGCAGAGGGTCACATGCTCCTGGTGCCATCACAGCAAGTCATTTTTATCAAAGGAATTGGTGCTGATTTGAAGTTGGTAGGACTTATGCAAGCTTATTTCATGAAACATAAGGTCATGAGTAAAACAAATGTTTTAAAGATTGTGATGATATTCAAACTGAGCCTTACATGCATGTTTAGATCTCATAAATTAATCAAGTGAACAAGTTCCTTGTGAACTGGTGTCATTTGAGCACAAATCTGAATGTTTAAGGTCAGAAAATGACTGACCTTTCCACCTCACCAGTGTTTTCTCTTCTGACTTGTTTTCCAAACCTGTTCAAAATCCATGGTGGTCTGTTGGCACCACACATCCACACCTATGGCTCTGGTTAGACCTTGGCTTTCCACCAAACTGCAGTTGCCAAAATCAGTCCCCTTTTGCGCCGGGAAAAGGGTTTGTGTCCAGACAGATCAAGTCCTTTGCAGCATGGTCTCAGGGAGGTTATCTCTGATGCAGAGAGGGGTCTGCTATTATGGGTGGTCTCTGGGCTGCAGGGTTGGGTTCTGCTGTGGCCTGAGAGATGAGTAACAGCATTGGCTGGTCCTTGAGAGCCAAGCGGCAGAGAAGGCATCAGGGCTGCCCAGCAGCTGTGCCCAGTGCATGGCAACCAAGGGCAGGGACAGCATCCTGGGCCTCCCTGAGCCTCCCCAAAGGCTCTAAAGGACACTGGGTAGAGAGCCAGTGGGTAGGGCTGCTGCAGGTAGGGCTGAGCATGGGGGGCCCCATCACCCCCATATCTCAGTGCCACCCTGCAATACAGCAGTCACTGGCCTGCCTGCAGCAGGACAAAAGGGAACATTCTCCCATGTCCCACTGTCAAAGCTGGGCTGGGGCAAGCCTTTAGATGTCTGAAAGGAAGTCCTTGAGGAACTGGTGGAATTACTTGGAGGGGGCTGAGGGAGAAAGACTGGAGAAGGCTGGAGGAGACTGCTGGAAATGAGAAGAATCACCAATCCCTGGAGATGTCCAAAGCTTTTTCATCTGGAGAGCATTGGTGAAACCAAAGGAATGCCTTCTCAAGAAACATTACAGAGCTCTCCATCCTCATCCCCTCTGGAATCTCATGCAGCAGTCATAAGAAACAGGATGCAGAAATGCTGTCAAGGTTCCCAGTGCTTTGGAACACCTTTCCTGGAGAGGAAAGGGTTCTTGCTCTCAAAGATGATCAGGCTGAGGGCATTTGGCCACTCTCAGAAGTCCCTGTGATAGCCCTAGGTTGACACAGAATGGGGCTTGGGCATCTCCAGGGAGGTGTGACCAGCCTGAGCAGGTCTTGCCCACATATGGAAGTAACAACTGGCCATGAGTGCTGAGATTAGAAAGGAATTTTCCCTCCGGGCAGATTGACACTGGCCCTCAGGGCTTTTTGCCTTCCTTTGCAGCATCAAGCATGACTACTGGTCAGGCCTCCTCCAATCCCTTTTGGCTAGGTTGCTGCCTGCTGCTTATGCATCAGGAAGGCGGTCTGTCATGACATGGAGCTATGGGGAGGAACGTTTTTTGGTTTTTATCCCCTCAAGGTGAGCTAGCAAGTGTTTTCAGGTTTTTTTGCCTACCTCTGTTTCACTGAGCACAGCCACATGCCAGGGCTCCTTTGCACCATTTTGACCAGGTACTGGTGACTTATGCTTCATGGAGGTGGCCCTAATATCCCTGCACAAGGGGGCTAGTTTGGAGTGATACCACTGGATGTCATCATGCCTACTTATATATGACTATGTCATAAATGGTGACTATATATAAGAGCTATATGTGATAGACAAACCAGTATCTAAAAAACAGATGAGTCATTGATCTGAACCAGACTAAGTTCAGTGATGTGTCTCAGATGGTGGCCAGAAGTATAGGATGATGAGCTTATTTTTGCAGCCAAGGAAGGGAAGGGAAGTCTCAAGGAAAGTACTGGAGAAAGGTACTTCTGCAGATTCTCACTCAGATTTCCTCATGCATTTTATTCAAGTCTATGTCAATCAGACTAGGGTTTCTGGGCGTCTTATGACAGCAATTGCTCATGGAGCAATATAGGAAATGGCACAAACACTTGATTTCTGTTCTGCATCCTTTTTTCTAGATGGGCAAAATAGTCTCTCTGTTGAGGACTATACCCAGAGCAGGTAGCTCAAAGTGCAGCTGCGAAACAAGATTCAGGTTGTGCCCTGGGAGCAAGGAAAAGGTGGGAGCCCCAGGCAACAAGCTGTGAACTGGAGCTAACCCTTTGCCTAACATCCTGTGGTGCTGACCATGGAAAGGGGTGTCCAGTCACCCAGAGACTCTCCAAGAGCCAATGAAGATGAGAAGTCTGCAGAATAAATATCAGTATTGGAATGAGCTCACAGACTGTAAAGGGTATGTGTTACATCCTGGTCACTCAAACCTAGGGCTAAATCAAGGTTCTTTTCCTCTGGGTAGACACAAAGGAAAAAATTTCAACCAGATATTCTCAAGAGGTAAAAATACACAGAAGTTTACAGGTGAACTATAGAAAATTAAGGAGTATTGGCAAAAGAGTAAATACTACATAACACTACTTAGCACAGATAGCCCATTGAACCTAGAAAACCTTGTAAACCATTTGATGTTATACTCCTTGAGAAGCGAGAAGAAGAAAGGGAGAAAAACAGAAAGACAGGAAAGATATAGAAAAACAGACATAGCTACCAGCTCTTGGGTTCCAGTGACGTAAAGCTCTAAGATGAAGGTAGGGTTAAAGGACAACATATTTGCCTTGTGGTCAAGCTTCTTAAAGCCTTGGCCCATCCCAGACCTTCTTGCAGGTGGGACTTAGGGTCTCTCGGCCACTCAGGGACTGGGTCAGGCAAAACTGTGATGGCCTCCAGTAACACTGTGGGGCTGAGGGTTATGAAGGGCAGGGGACTACCTCACCAGGGCAAGGTCTGACCCACCCCCAACAGAGCTACATGAATAGATGAGACCCACCAGCAGAGAGAGAGTGAATCTGAGTGAACCTAAGGTTTATTCAGAAGGATCAGGATCAGATATCTTTACTCCTAAAAGCTTTTTTTTTTTGGTTACAGCTTACGGATGTGATCACAGTCCTACAATAAATCTGTCCTCTTGACATTTTCTGTTGTTCTCTCCAAAGCCATGGTAAAGGAGCGTGAAGAGTGTGCATCTGTGTTGATGTAGAAGCAGAAACTCAATCATTCAGTTCAGGTACATGCTGTGTCAGAGACACCTGCTGCTGGTGCTGCTGCTGTCATTCTTTAACTCTTTCCTTACACCAACACCTGTTAACCCAATATGCAACTACATATTCCAAGCTCCCAAGATGTCTCAAAACAGATTACCTTTTCCAGTCTCCGACAGTATAAAAGCTCAAGGATTTCTTTGTTCAGGATCCCTTCCTGGAGGCACCTGCTTTAGGCTTTTATTGTGTTGCTGCAACATGATTAAATTACTTATTTTACTAAATTAGTAGACATCTGGGACTTTGCTATGGGAAACCTAGGGTTGAATGGGTAAGGAAAATGATTCTGACTGTGTGAGTATGATGTATGTAGGGAATCGAGTCAGTTCACTGGAGTCATCTGTTGCAAAGGGGCTTCAGTCCCAGCAGTGACAGCCTGGGATGGTGGGAGTATGACTGGGTGGTCAGACAGGAAAGTTTTCTAACATCTCAGCTATGCAGGAATGTACCTGGGTCTTTGTACAGGGGAAGTACAACTAAAAAACGGGCAAGGGGTGAAATGTGAGAGAGATATAAACACACTTGATGACTGTACTTCAACTCAAATGCTACAAGTTGAGGGGAACATGATGAGAAATGGAGGTGTGGGTGAAGAAGCTCACAAAGGCAGTTTTCAAGGGTATGCCAGTCAGAAGGTACGCAGGCTACCACAGTCTGATAAAACTTTCACGTGTCTAATCACAATACTATTGTTTATAAGATGTGTTTTCTAACAGAGGTGAGCTGGAAGCCATGGTAGCTGTAGTGGGTTGACCACTGGCCAAACGCCAGTGCACTCTTGAAAATTATCTACTCATCTTCCTCTGCTATAATTGGAGCAGAGGAGGGAAAAACCCCAGTTAAACTAAAGCTCATGGCATTGAGATAAGGATAAGGATTCTTTACACCTTTAAAGCGTGTAAAGAAAACTTTATTAACAGAAAAAAAAAAGAATTATAAGAACTAAGTAAACCTTTAGAACACATTTTCCCTCCCAGCCCCTCTTTCCTTCCCACTGACAATGTAAAGACAAAACCTGTGATTATCAGTCAGTTTACCACTTCTAAAAAGAATCTTTCTTTAGTTCATTTAGGTATAGGAGTCTCTTTTGCCATGCCACAGGAAACAGTTTCCTCATGGTTTTAAGTTCATGGCTAAGAGTCAGCCTGGAAAAAAACCTGTTTGCATGTGAAAGTCCCTCCCATCGACTTACAGTTTTCCCCCACAACTGCTCTCGAGGACCATTTAGGCTAATGGGGTATAATTTAAAGATGAGCCGTTCTGGTATAGAAGCAAAAGGTCTCTTATTCGATCTCTGAAACCAAAGGTTCTCTTCTTCTGTCTCTAAAAGCAAAGCTTCCCTTCTGTCTCTGTTCAAGCCAGATCACAGCTTCTTTCAACATCTATATTCTCCAGTTCTCTTCTGAGCCACAGATGAACGCTGTATCCCCCCATGCTCTTTATGAATTACACGGACATAGTCTGGTGTATCACATTCTCACCTCGGCCTGCAAAAGGTTTTCGGCTCCGAAACCGGAGCATCTCCTCTCCTCCTGGGCTTTGGCCCCTCCTTCTTCACTGACCTTGGTGTTGCCCTGTTGTTTTCTTCACGTGCCTTCACCTTTCCTTTTCTCTGATCTGGGAGAAGATTGGCATTCCCAGATTTATTTGTTCTCAGACAGAATTCTGCAGCACTAAAAAGTCTGATCCTGCCTGGGCCCTGCCTCTGGAATGCCTCTGTCCCTGGGAATTGCGTGCTCTGACTCTTGCTTCCCCTCCCACTGCCCTGGGCAGGCCGGCCCGGTCTTACCAGTGTTATAAATGAGAAATAAAAGTCTCGATGTTCAGCAAAATTTAGATTGCTTTATTCGATATAGAGAGAGCAACGCAGCGCTGGGGAGTCGTGAGGGGTCACCGCCCACTCCACGCTCCACCAAACTTGGTTTGCAGCTCCTTTTTATAGTATGGTTTTCCTTGTGGTAATCAAGGATTGTTATTTTCTTGTTGTCATAATTCTGCCAGGTAAGCAGTGGAGGTCAAAGAAACATCCGTGGGACTATTCTCCGGGTTGTTTGTCAAGTAACCATCTGGTCTTGGTAGATAAAGAACAGCAGAAGTGGGAAGTCTGGTCTTAGCAGATACGTTGTAATTNCTGGGAAAGGGAGTGGGGGAGAGAGGGCCTCCACTCTTTTGCAGAAAGCAGGGAGTAAGAGACAACTTTTCACAGTTTCTCCTTCTTTAAATTTGGTATTGATAAGAGGCGGTTGTAGCTTCTCTAATAGGCTAATTAGTGTGTCAATTCTCAAAACCAGCCAGAGATTAGTTTTGCCAGGCATGGAGGAAGCTGTAATGGTCTTTACAGAGGGAATTACTTCTGTGCCTGGTGGTTTTTTTCCTTTACTAAAAATTAAGCTATTTCAACCCACCACACTAGCCTGCATGGGAAGATTCCTGTTCTAAAAATCCCATTGTTTATTTCCATCTATGTGGTTTAGATTCACTCCACAGAAATATGACCTAGACGTGTTTTTCCAGATGTATGTTTATCTTCAGAAGAAATGTGTGAGTGAGTTTGCTTTTGTCATTGTTAAGGAATGATAGCTCCCAATTTAGTGCCCCCGCTGAGATTCTCCAAACCTCACTTGCTCCCCTTTTCCCTCCTCCCCTCCCTCCCTCTTCCTCACTGTGGTGGCTGAAGATGGGAATTGGAGGCCCAAAAGGCCAAGTTCCTGGGTTGAGATAAGAACAATTTACCGTAAACAGCAATGACATAAGAAAATGAGCAGTAACAACAACAATAATAAAAGGGTACAAAAGAGAGAGTGATTCACATGCAGAAATGCTCACCATGGAGCTTTTGACCTGACCAGAGCCACACCACAGAAAATAATTCATCTTCATGAAAAATCCTGTGATTTTTTATAGGAATATTGAATCTCTGAACTAACTGCAAACCTTGTGTTTATATGCCCTTAGTCTTGTCTAATAAAAGCTTTTGTAAACTTTGCAAATGGTGAATTTCCCCAGTTCAGCTGGATTTTCAGGGTCAGTTGGGACTCATTTTTTGGTGCTCTTTAAAGGGGTTTTCTCTCCTTGGTTCCCCCTTGTTCAGATGTGTACAGGAAGAATTAAATCTCTTGTCATGCCAGACTCAATGGGGCTTTTTAAAGAGCTTTCCACTCCCTTTCTTATCACGTAATATTTCTTTTCTTTATTTTTTTTTTCCTCTTTGATCCATCTTAAAGCAAAGTGAAAATGCTCTCTGTGTTCCAGGTGATAACTATAGGATTATTTAGGTATAAGCTTTGCTTGGATTGAATTTGAAAAGCCTGACCACTCCCTTTCAACTCAGGATTGGCACCATCCAAACCAGTCCCTCCAGCTAAGAACCAGCATTACTCCACTGCTCCAGCTGCTACATTTGCTCCCTTAGAAGGAACCCCTTCTTCCCAGAAGGAAGTCCCTTTCCCCCACCCCAGCAATGATGTGAGGTGGTATAGAATAACCTTCATGTCCTAGCCATGCCCTCTCCCACTGACTACCAAAATTTACTCTGTCCTGGCTGCAACCAGGACAGCTATAAGTGTAGAAAATTAGCCAGGACACTTTGAGGCTAAAAAAATAGAAAGAAAAAAAGTCTTATTCCAGAGGCCAAAGGAACTTTCCCACTTCTCTTGCCGTGGAGAATGTCTATATATTTATATAGTTATTCTTCCGTCATCTTCTGAGTCACAACTTTTCTGCTGTCCATTCTCAGGACTTTAGCAAGCAATTATGGATCAATCACATGCTGCTGGTACCTGGGTGTTCCAAGAGGTTTGTGTGTGTGTATGGCCAGAGAAGCGAAGGGGTTGTCCTGTTCACACCCTAAAGACTCGCGTGGCAGAGGTTGGAAATGAGAGCAGCCTAAAACTTGTGTGGCCAGAGCCATTAGTTCAGTGAACTTGGAGAGCTGGGGCATATTCAGTCTGTGGAATACTTGGAGTGAAAGTCAGGTAGTTAAGGACTTGCTCCATTATTTATATGATGGATGTGTCACAGTCATCCACTAAGATGTGACCTGGCAAGAACAAGTTGCCTTGGATGTTTGCAGATGATATCTGTGAGAAAACGAATTGACACTAAAAAGGTTCAATGAAGATGGAAAGAGGATATGAAGATACCTGTTCTCTGAGGTAAGACTGAACAGTCATGGTGTGCTCAGTCCACAAAAAGATGGTGGAAGGAGAAAATTCAGTCTTTCCATTACCAAATTAGACGAGGATTAATCAACAGAAAAAGCTTCCAGAAACCTTCAGTTTAAAGAGGTTGCTTGTGCAAGATCAAGTTTATAAAAAGTGAAACAAATTAAATGATAGGCCATAACTGACACTGCAATCAGGTTTTGGCAATATCTCATAATGTAAGATGGGTAAGCATGAAAAGAAATCTACTTTTATGATTGTGTTTGGTAAGTTTATAAAACATCTAATGTCATAGTCTTTTAGAGAAAAAGCTGCTGGACTTTTCAGAGATAATATTACTGAAGAGTTTATCCAGATTGTGCATTTCAATGTAAATTCATCTGTGTATCTGTGTTCTCACCTTATCTAATGTATTTTTCCTCTTCCTAACGATTTACTAAAAGCATGAAATTTATAGTTAAGTTTGTCTGCCCTTTGACAGATTAAAAAAAAGAAGTCTCCTTGAAAGAATGTCTTTACTGGTGGGTGAAAAACACCAGACATTCTTGTTACAGACTCTCAGCTGCTTAATGGCAAAACATAGATGATTTGTTATTGTCTGTCGGTGTTGATGAACAATGCTATGAAGTGGTACGTTTTTCTTTACATTGTACTAGGAGTTAGGCAAAGGATATTTGAAAGCTAAATTGACTGAGGTGGCATACTGGTTAAATGGGTACCTTCTGTAGAAAATGATGGCAAACTGTAGGAAATAGTTTAATTGGGCAATCACTAAAAAAAGGAACCTGCCTATAAGGTGGGCATACAGTGAACTTGAATATGAGTGATCTGTGTTAATCAGAGAACTCATGAAGATATTTTAATAACTGCAGTTTGAAGCTTTTGAACTTTCCAGGCAGTTACAATGCAACATAAAACTTTTGAAATGGGAGAAATCTGTCTATGCCTAGTATTTTGTTGTCTACAGAAACAGAAACTAAGAAAGTACAGAAAGCATGTGAATATTTTCCCATAATGGATTGATTACAGGATGATTTCTCCTGCCTCTAAAGGCTGTCTTTCTGAAAGAACAGCAGTTACTTACAAATTACGTACATTTTGCTATACCATTCACTGAGATTTATTTGCTTCCAGGTTGGAATGGAAAATAACTTCAAAACATGTATGGTATGAAAAAAAAATTAGAAAATGGTCTGATGGAAGTTGGAAGGTGTCACCCATTTAGGAAAATAAAGTAAATATCCACAGTTTTCATGCTGATAGTCTCATCTAATCAGATGAAAATCAGCCTAGACTTCAGTCTACAAGGGTAGAGTGTGGCTGGAGAATAAGCATATCTAAAGGGACAGTGGTATAGGAAATCTCTGAAAATGCTAGAAATCATCTTTGGTGTAGGTTGTGACTTTTTGTCAGAAATTAATCTTCTTTCCCCAGCTTTATTAGTTCATACCTGGTTTCACCCAAAAGATTATTACTATTAATAAACTTGAATAAACAAAGTGTTGAGAAGATTGCAGGCCATCTGGAGAAAAATTCTTACTTACCTATATGTAGGATAAATATGCAGAATTTCCACTGTAAAAATTGCATCAAGTAAAATCTTCAGAGATTTTCACAGTGAGCAAATGCAGAAATGCTCTTTGTTTCTAAATCCTTTCCCTTACTCACACAGCATTGGATCTGGACAATTACCAGGCAGAGATTATCTCAATTGTACCAGGAATATTTCTAGTAATGCAGATTTAGCATCCCCTGTGTTTCTGTCCTGATCATTGCTTTGTTCTCATTGCACCTTTGCTCTGCATGGCTGTATTCTAGATGGAAGAGCTTTACTCTATGTATGACACCATCTGATGTCATTAGAAAGCACTGCCAACTGAAAACAAATCTATGCATCCTGGAACTGGAAAATGATAACTTTTTTAGGGGTTAATGACACCTGCTGAGCTGGATGCTGTGAATCTGGGAGCTGAGCTGCCAAACATAGATCCTAGGTAAAGTGCTCTTGTTGCAACAACCTGGAGGCTGGCACAAAGTTAAGACCTGTGCACCTGAAGGCCCTGCTGACCAGGGAGTGCCATCTGCCACCAAAGTGGAGGAACTATTCTAAAGCAAATAATTAGCACAGTTAAAAGGCCCTTAGCAGGCCCATCTAATTGTTCACTTGATGCTCCAATTAAGATACCAGTGCATATTATGAATTTGCCCAGTCTCTGCTGTGATAGAGATACCTAGGACCCCAGAGAGTCTGGCTGGTGATCTCTCAGCCTACCCTCTGCAAACTGTCATTTCTGAGTTAAAGACAGACTAGCTGCTTGAGCTTTACGTATTTGCTATAGCAATATTTTCTGGCATGGTTCTTGATGTCACTGGATCTGTTTTGATACCAGCTCCATGGAGGATGCTGCTGCCTTTCCTTCATACCATCACCTGAAGCAGAGCTGGTTTTGACTCTGGGCCAGCATAACTCTGTACAATCACTCTGATGTCTGCATATAATATCCAAGGAGAGCTTATTTAGTTTGGATTTGTGCTTCAGGTCACAGTGATGGATTTAATCCAAAGAACAATGTCTTGTACTTCTTGAGATACCTCAGGGTCCTTGCTCTGGCCAGCCTGGTGAGTTTCCTAGGCTCATACAGGCATGCAGTGTCTTAAGGCTACCATCTGCTGGCTAATGGGAGCAAAATGAGCCAGTGATTTGTTAAGTCCCTCCGTTCACTAAAGTGAATGCTAGAGCCATCTTAATCAGCAGGTAGAGATTGAAGAGCAAGTAAGAAAGTTGCAATGACAATGGATATGGGTCTTAAATAATGCCAAATTTAAACTGACTGCTTTAAGCCTTGACAGAAGAATTAAATTTTTTCAAAGTATTTTCTGACTTCAAAAGGTCCATTACAGTTTACTTGACATTATCTTGCTAGGAACCTGTGAGTCACAGTTCTGATCTTTTGCATCTTTTTATGGATTTTCTTAGCTTGGCTGGTCTAGAAAGCAGCATTTTCAAAGGAAGCAAAGAATTTGCAAAGTTTCTGTGTGCCCTTATGCTCTCTTCCTCATGTGCCTATCAGTGTTGTTCCTCATGATTATTTTAGCTACAAAGAAAAAGAGTCATTAATAGTAACTACTCTCCTTGAAAACTCCTCTCTTTTTCAGCTTTAGTTTAATATTGGGAGAATTCCACAGAGTTGTTTATGCTCTCAACTAACTGTGTACCAGTGGGTTCCCAGCAATGTTAAGCTATGTCAATATGAATCTGAGGCAGAAAAAAAAGCAGGATTTGTACAGAATTGTTTTTATTCTAGGTGATACCTATGTGCAGTTCCAAAGGCTGGAGGATTCTTTTGCACAGGAATTTCATTTAATTTGCTATTAAATCAACCTCTGGGCTTCCAAAATTACTGGAACATTTAATTTATATAGGTGCAATAATCTTACTTTTTTCTTACCATACTCATTAATGCAGCTGGTGTTACTGTGAAGAGTCTTTTCTCCTATTCGTGTGGGTAACCCAAAATGTTACTGTATTCCATATCTATCTGTGCCCAAAAATTGTTACTGTCTCTTTGGGAGCCTGCAGCCAGAAAATGGAACCAGGATGGCCGTGGGGGTCTTGCCGTGGTCCATTTCCAAGTCTGAGGCGGGATGCAGAGAGCCATCTCTCTCTCCTGGCAGTGTTTCCTGAAGGCTCTGCTTTGGAACGGGTAGCTTTGGGCTGGCGACAGTAGCCACCTGGAAAAACTGCATTTCACAATCAAAAACTGTTTCAGAGTGAACTTTGCAAAATCTATGAGCAGTGCAGAGCTTGAGCTGGTCCCTGGGGCTGGGTGTATCCACATCGGTGCCTATAGGGGTGTTCTTCCCCCTGAATTTAACGATTTTGTATCTAGTGATTACTTACTGTCATTTTTTGCCTGTTGTTGATTTGCTTGTTATTAAACTTATTTTTTCACTTATATCTACTAATGTTACTTTCTTAATGGTGGAAACAGATTGTTTGAAACTAAAGGGAGTAATTTTAGAGTGTTTACCTCTTCAAATTTTCTTAAACCAAGCCATCTATGTGTGCATAAAAATTAATATTATCATTAATCTTACTGTAACAATAGAGTTTAATGCATTTTTTTCACTGTATTTTCTTCTTTCAGTTGCAAATGAGACAGGTGACAAACATCCACGACCGCTTTTACAATTTGCCCGTAAGTAGCCTTTTTCCTTTTAACTGATTGGTTTCTATACTGGCTGTAAAAATAAAAAAAATTAATAATTCTTTTAATTTCTTATCGTGTCTGCCCTATATTATGTGTTATTTACAGTAGTAAACTGAGGAACCATAATATTTGATTGGACAAGTCACCTACAGAAATTCAGTCTTACTGAACAGAGTTGAGGCAAATTTAAATGAATGGAGGGCATTTTGGCCTTACTATTATTTCAAGCATAAAAGTTACAAATGTCTCAAAGCCACTGAAGTTAACTACAGTGCTTACAAAGAGCTTTGTGTCAAATCTTAGAAATAATACATAAAAAATGTTATTAAACCTTACTGGTATCTCCTTTATCACTTTACTTCACTCAAAAAGATTAAAAACTAAAACTATGGCTTGGGATTTGACTCAAATTTGAATAAAAAGGAGGGGAATATTTGGTAATGTAACACCGACTGACCGTGACTGCGACCATATGAATTACTAGAAGGATTGGATAGGATAGAATACGTGGAAATGAGGATAAAGATAGGGCATCCCAATCATAATATATGCAGTTTCATGGAGATTTCTGATCACTTAGCAGGGAAAAACTCTCTCTTCATTATTAAAAAGAGGCGAACATTTGTCATCATCATGGGCAGTGCAGCTCAAAACATTAAAATACTTTACATCTACAGTGCAGTATTTCGAACAGTCACAGGATGGCATTCTGAGCCTCCAGCTCAGCTGTAAGGTAATGTACCCATCTTTCACAGGGTACAATAAAATGAGGTGGAAAAATTTTTACAAACGTTTAATCTTTCACAAGGATTTAAAATTAAAGTTGTTGAGGACTACACCTAGTGCAGGTAGTTTGGTGGGCAGCTGTAGTGCAAGCTGCAGGTTTTTTCTCGGATGGCAGGAGATAGCAGGAGCCCCAGGCAATAAGCCATGACCTGGCACAGAACACTTGCCCAACAAAGGGCAGGGGGACTTGGTGCTAGCCAGGTGACCGGCCACAAAGAGACATGTGGGAGCTATGGCTCAGCAGAAAGACCCCAGACAATTGAGCACATGGACTGTAAAGGTATAAAAGCCCAGGGATTGCTTGGTTCAGGATCCCTCCTCCTCAGCACCCAGCTCAAGCTGTTTTTTCTGTCTGTACTAGATCAAATTATTTTAAGGATCCAGATGTCAGACACTGCTATGGGAATCCTGTGTCCAAGCAGGTAGGGAGGTCTTGTCTGACTGTATGAGAGTGCTGTTTGTAGGGAGTCAAGCAGGGCAGCTGTTGGCTTATTGGAGCTGGCTGCTGTGGAGGGGCTTCAGTCCCAGCAGTGAAAATCTCAGGTGATGAGAGTGTGACAGCCGGAGTGAATCCTGGATGGTCAGATGGGAGAGTTTCCTTGCAAACACTGTGGGATGTTTGGTGAGTTTGGCTGAACTTGGTTCAGAGAGAAAAGGCTGAGTTGTTTATACTTAAGAAAAACTGGCGAAACCAAACACCATCAAGAAAACAGCCCAACCACTTTTAGGAATTATTTGTGCCAGTAAAAACTCATAAGCATTTTACAAGGTTATGTGTGAAACTTTTCAATATATTGAGCTGTAGACAGTGTTTTAATATACAGTGATTCCTTCAAGAGTCTAGCCTAAGGGTCTATTTTACATTTTTGTGGGCTTCTTAAAGGATTTTCTTCTTTCACAACTAACAAATAAGCAATTGGTGTACAGATGAAACATTTCTGGTGAGCCACAAAACACTAGCTGAAGTGGTTGCTCACTTTGATCTGTTGCTACTCTGTGCACATGGAGACTCTTCAAAGGAAGGATTCAGGGAGACCTGCTTGTAGAGGCACACTCATCTTCAAAATGTGTGGTATTTTTGTCTTAACTTTTTATGTGAATTTAGATTTATATATAATCATCTGTGAATTTATTGTTGGGGTGTAAACTTAAAACGCCATGCAAAGACTGGGTTTTTCAGAAGGTGCACATCAGCTGAAACAACATATTTTTTGTATGAGATTTTCTGTGAACTAGTACTTGTTTATAATAATATCTTATGTATACTGTTTGAAAATATTTTTAAAAGCACTTTTTTCTACACGTACATTTATATTAGCTAAGAGAATAATAAACATGCAAATAATATTTGAAGACTTTCTCCAGAAAAAGGAGAATTCTTGTAGTTGCTCTCAAGGAGATTTGATTAGTTTTATTCCTAAATGGGGGACATTACCTGTGACCCAGTTTAGTAGCATGGTCACAGCAGCAGCAGGAAGCATTTTCGCTTTTCAAAATAGTGTTATTTATATTAACTTGGGAAGCACTTTTTTTGGTTTTGTTTTCATTTTCTTCTAGGGGGGCGGATAATATGCAAAGAATTTTTAAAAAGGAAAAAATTTAGATAATGCTTTAAATTTCTTTTGTGGTTTTCAAGAGGTAAAGCTAGTGAATCTGCAGAGAATTTTGGCACTTACTGCACTGCAATTAAGGTATAACATTATTGGTTGTTGGACAACGTGCAGATGACTTCTTATTAGACAATAGAGGTGAGAATGTTTGTATACTAGATGCACTAGATGTATACTTTATATATTGCCCTAGCAAAGAAGGGATAGCCTGCACCTCTATCTAAACTTCAGCTGTCTCAAAATAAAGTTACAATATTTCATCTTTATTTTGTAAAGGGACAGTGAATGACAGACTGTCGTGTTCCACTGTGGGGGACTGCGAGGAGTTCTTTTAAAAATAGATGATCAGGGATGAAATTAATTCAAACAAGACAAACATTGTATCTGATTATTGGTAACGAAAAACAAAAGGAAAAAGGACTTGCCCAAACAAAAGAGGTCTGGAAAAGACATGAAAGAAGGAAGGAAAATGGAAAAGGAGTGGGGGAGAGGGGAGAGAGAGGACAAGAGGAGAGCGTTGCCCCCTGCGAGCGGGGAAGTGCGGTCGGTGTCCCGGTTGGGGGCGGTGCTCGCTGCCCGCAGTGCCCGGGCTGGCTCTGAACGAGCCCGCAGATCCCGCCACCAAGGG
>VZTT01045896.1:52990-63263 GCA_013400855.1 Buphagus erythrorhynchus
GGGCTGGATCGGGGCCCTGGACAGGGGCAGGGCGAGGATCCAGGGCCGGGCTGGGTCGGGCGGCAGGGCTGAACGCAGGGAGCTCAGGCAGGGACACGGGGCGAAGCGGCAGGGCGGCGGTCAGGGACACAGGGAGGCAGGACAGGTGCGAGGGCGAGCAAGAGCCAGCGAGGGCAGGAGAGGCAAAGGCAGGCTGAGGCCAGGGCAAGGGAGGGAGCGAGCAAACCATGGAACAGCAGTGAACCCCAGCGAGTAGCAGCGAGTCTGATATAACACAGTTAGTTTTTATACCCCCCTAGTCCCTCTCAAAGTCTGCCCGTGGACAGGAGACCATTGGCCCAGTCCAGCCTTTCTTTGCCATCCATTGGTGGACACCTTTCGTGAACTGATTGGAGAAGCCCCTCGACAGTGTCTCCTACTGACTGCCTCATCTGAGGTGTTGCCAGGCGAAGTCCCCCTAGAGATGAGGATTCCCCCACTCCTGGTTGCATCCTGCAAGCTGCATGTGTACACTCCCTCCCCCCACATGTCTCTGACAACCACGACAACCAGGGTTCAGGCAAACTAAATTGGCTAAATCAAAACTAAATTGGCTCCTCACACAGACCTAGAAAGAATAGAGGCCATAATTAAACTCCCATGTCTGGTCATGAAAAAGCAGGTCTGAGAATTTCTTGGAGCTGTGGGATTTTGTTGGCTGTGAATTCCTGCATTAGGACAATTGATTAAGTCTCTGAGAAAACCAACAATGAAGAGTTAGATCCTATAGCATGGGGCTCAGTGAGAGCTTTTAAAGTAATCAAAGGGAGTTTGGAGCTTTTGGCATCTGCTTCAGCTCTCAGACTCCCTGATTAAATCAAACCCCTTTAATCTTTAAGTACATGAACATGAGGTATAGCCAATGGACCTCACCATAAACCAGTTGCATATTACTCAGTTCAACTAGATCCAGTTGCAGTGGGATCACTAACCTATACCAAATCAGTGACAGAAAGAGCAACAGTATTGGAGAAGATCTGTCTCCTTATCCTGAATCATTCTGTAATAGTCCATATCCGAGGTAAGCTGGAAGTAATGTTGAGACAGTATGCAACCCAAGCTTTATGGACACAATGGGCACATAGATATCAACTAATCCTCCTAATGGCCACTAACTTAGTCTTAAAAATCTGTAACACCTTGAATTCTGCAAGTGTAATAACTTTGCCTGATGATTTGAGGCTGCACCTTGAATCCTTACTGCAAGAAAGTCATTGGTGTTCTAGAACATGGCCAAAGAAGGGCAATGAAGCTGGTGAAGGATCTGAAGCACAAGTCCTATGAGTAGCAGCTGAGGGAGCTGGGGTTATTTAGTATGAAGAAACGGAGACTAAGAGCAGACTTTATTACTCTCTACAGTTACCTGAAAGGAGGCTGTACTGAGGTGGGAATTGATCTCTTTTTACCAATAACAACTGATCAGATGAAAGAATATTTAAGTTGTGCCAGAGAATATTTACATTAGATAGTAGGAAAAATTTCTTTACTGATAAGACGGTCAGGTACTGGAACAGGCCCAGGAAAATGCTGGAATCACCATCCTGGGAAGTAGTCAAAAAACATGTAGATGTGGTACATGGACCTGGTTTAGTGGTCTACATGACAATGCTTGATTAGTGGCTGGACTTGATGGTCTTTCTCAGCCTTAAATCTTCTGTGATGGAGAATATCACCCTGGTGAGCAAGTGATGGATTTCAGGTAAAACACAGACTGAGTTAACTGATGTTCTGTTATGTAACCCTGTTGGTGTATGAATGCGAGACTCAGAAGCTGACAGCAAAATGAATCTCTTTATTGCAGAATTGAGACAGCACTTATACACTTAGTGTGAGAATCTTTATTCAGTCCTTCACACACAACCCAGCTGTAGGCCTGTGATAAATCCATCGGCCTGACAGTTTGTTAGTTTTCTCAAGGTTTGCAACCAATCTGTTATTGGTTGTTCAAGCCACCAGCAATAAAATAACAAAGAGAAGTCCTGAGACTTCAGGACCTTGGGATGATTAGTTGAGGAATCAAGAGCACAGGTAGTGATTTCCTTTGTCCTTCTGGTAACAAGAAATAATATCGATAAGAATGCATCAGGTCAATGTTTAGTTCCAAGCCTAGTGTTAGGGAGGAAAAATTCTGTGTTTTTTTGATCATGGGATGATCTATTTAACACCTGCTCTACTGCCATCTGATGGGATGCACCCTTTTCAGAAGGGAAGAAGGGTTCTAGCACAAGAGCTAGTAGGTCTTGTTGATAGAGCTTTAGGCAAGCTTGGAAGGGGGAAAGGGAAAATACCAGGCTTGCCAGTGATGAGCAATGGGATGGTGTGCCAAAAACCAGAAGCAACTGTGCACTAATAGGATCCCTCAATCTGCTTCATGAAGTGTTAGCTACAACATACCATGCCTGAAATGTTTCTACACTAATGCACACAGCTTGAGGAACAAGCAAGAGGTGGCTTTGGCCCAGTCCCAGAGATTTGATATCACTGGTGTAACTGAAACCTGCTGGGATGAGTCCTATAATAGAAGGGTCAGAATGTATGGAGCTCAGAGTTGGCAATGGCACAGTTGGGGGTATCTGTATAAGTATCAAGGGATAAACAAATAATGTTAATGTCATAGTGTGAATCTACTCCTAGCCAGGACGATGATACTGATAAATTATTCTTTGATGAACAACAAAGGGACACTTTCAAGTCAACTGCTCTTGTCCTTATAGTGGACTTCTATTTGGCCTACATCAACTGGGACCTTCACACAGCTGGTCCAGCCCAGGCCAGAAGATTGCTAAAAGCCTGGATGACAACTTTATGGAACAGGTCCTAAGGGAGTCAAAAAGAGACCCTCTTTGATCTGATGCTTGTCAACAGAGAGGATCTCATGAGCAAAGTGATGACTGGCATCCATCTTGGACACAGTGACTGTACAGTTTGGGCTCCCTGTGACCCCTCTCTGCTTCCCGGCTTGCTCAGATGTTAAGGAGAGGCCACAGGGAGATTGTACATGGACTAGAGCAAAAGATAGCAAAGAAGGCTCTTTTCCCCCTGGGGAGGTTCAGATGTTTATTCCTTGTGTCTTTCCAGGAGCAAAAGAGGGCAAGGTCAGGAGGTTTGGGCCTTATCTAGGGTCTGGGANTGTCAACAGAGAGGATCTCATGAGCAAAGTGATGACTGGCATCCATCTTGGACACAGTGACCACAGTGTGATTGAAATCTCCATTGACAGGAGGAAAAGTGCCAACAAAACTTCAGCTTGACATGAAGAGAGCAGACTTTGGATTGCTCAGGGTATTAGTATGTAAAATCTCCTCGGAAAACATTTTTGCAGGTGCTGAGGTGCATCGGTGGTTGTTACTTTTTAAACATCATCTCCTAAAGGTACAAGAGTAAGCAATTTCCAAATGCTGGAATTCCATCAGGCAAAGGCAGAAGGCTGGCTTGGCTGAACAGGGATCTTGTCTTGGAAATAAGACAGAGAAAGGAAGGTGTATGTGCAGTGGAAGCAAGGTCAGGTGACATGGGAAGAATACAGAGATACTGCTTCCTGATGTAGGGAGAAAATTTGTGTGACCAAAGCTCAATTGGAGCTGAAGCTGGCCAACAAGTGTGAGACAAAAAACTATATTATTGGTAAAAGGCAGTGTAGAAATAACATTGCCCCCTTGCAGGATGAGGATGGTCATCTCACAGTGACATAGAAAAGGCAGAGGTATTTAATGCATTCTTTGCCTCTGTCTTCAACATGGATGGTAGACCAAGGGGGGTCTCAGTGCCCTCAGCTGGAGGACCATGGCTGTGAGAATGATCAAGACCCAGTTGAACCTGAATTTGTGTGGGATCTGCTTCTTCAGCTGCATCCCTAAATATCTATGAGACTTTCATCCAAGAATCCTCAAAGGTCTAGCTGATGTAATTGCAAAACCTCTTCTGATGATTTTTGAGCAGTCTTAGGAATCTGAAGAGGTCCCAGCTGACTGGAGCTAGCAAATGTTGTCCCAATTTTCAAGAAGGACAAGAAGGAGGACCCTGGAAACTACAGGCCTGCCAGTCTCACTTCAGTGGCTAGTAAAATAATGAAAAATATTATTCTGAGAAGTATTGAAAAACTGGAGGAAATGCAGTCATTGGTCACAACCAAGCATGGTTTTGTGAGTGAAAAGTCCTGCTTGTTGAATATGATTTCCTTCTATGACAGGGTAACCGACTTAGTTCATCTTGGAAAGCCAGTGGATGTAATATTTTTGGATTTCAGCAATCCTTTTGATACCGTCTCTCACAGGATCGTTCTCAACAAAATGTCTAGCATGCAGCTGAATAATCATGTTACACAATGGATGAGAAACTGGCTCACAGGTCAGACACAAAGAGTTACAGGGAATGGACCTCTCTAGTGGGATTCTTCAGGGCTCAATCCTCAGCCCGGTTTTCTTCATTAAGGACTCGGATGCAGGACTTGAGGGAATATTAAGTAAGTTTGCTGTTCCCCTAAACTGGGAGGAGCTGTCGACTCCCTTGTGGGCAGAGAGGCCCTGCAGAGAGACCTTGACAAATCAAAGTGCTGAGTAATCAGCAACCATATAAAGTTTAACCAGTCAAATGCTGGATTCTGCACCTGGGGCATGGTGTAAGGCCCCTAAAACTGGCTTGATAAGCCACTTAAAAGTGCTTGCTTCTTTTTAAGTACTTGGAGTTAGATGTGTGGAGATATACCAACAAGATATTCTCAAGAGGTCAAAACAAAAAACTTTACTGGCAACTTCAGAAAATCAGAGAACTTCGGCAAAAGCATTCAATCAACATAAAACATTTCACGAAGCAGTAACTTAGCCCATTCAACTTACCAAACTCTAAACCTATCTGATTTTATTTTACTAAAACCTCTGAGAACAGAGAATTAGAAGAAGAAAGAAAAAGAGAGGAAATATAGAGAAAAGAACAAATATAGTTGCCAGTCCTAGTTCCAGCAGTGTTCCACTGGGAGAAGTTCCAAGAGGAGGTAGAGTCAAGTCACGTGCATGCCTCAAGTCCTGGGTTAAGTACTCCTTGGCTTTACTGGGCCCTTCCCCAAGGTGGGGCTTCTGGTCATCTGGCTACACTGGGCTGAGATTTGGACTCCAGGGGTGGCTTGTAGCACACTGCCTCCAGTGTGCCAGGGATTGCCAGCCACTGTTGGGCTGGAATACAGGCCCACAGGGATGGGGTGTGTGAAACAGGGCCATCACCTCATCAAAGCAAGGCCCAACCTTCCCCTTCCCTGGCATGCACCTGAAATATTTTGAGCCTGAAATCCTTCCAGCCTCTCACACACGGCAACTGTGATTGTGTGTATACACCAGGGAATGACAGTTTGGAGAGCAGTGCTGCAGAAAGGGACCTTGGACGATGGCCAGTTGACTGTGAGTCAACAGTGTGCTTTAGAGGAAAGGAGAGCCAACTGTGTTGGGTTTTAATGGGGTTTAATGGAGTTTCCATTAAGCACAGCCCTTTAAAGGAAGAGATTGTCCTGCTCTGCTGTGATCTGGTGCGGCCTCAGTACTGTGTGCATTTTCGAGGACCGCAATATAAAAAAGACATTAAGCTGTCAGAGAGGTCCACAAGAATGGTGAAAAGTCTGGAGAGAAAGCCTTAGGAGAAGTGACTGAAATAGCTTGGTTTGTTTTCCCTGGAGAAGAGGAAACGCAGAGGAGACCTCATTGCAATCTTCAACATCCTCATGAAGGAAGTGGAGGGGCAGGTACTGATCTCTTCACTCTTGTGACCAGTGACAGGACTCGAGGAAATGGCATGAAGCTGAGTCCGGGGAGATTTAGGTTAGATATCAGGAAAAGGTTTCTTACCCAGAGGAAAAAGTGCCAGATTGGGCACTGGAATAGGCTTCCTAGGAAGGTAGTCACAGCACCAAACCTCTCCGAGTTCAAGAAGCATTTGAACAATGCTCTGAGGCATATGATATAATCCCTGGGACTGTCCTGTACAGGGCCAGGAGTTGGACTCAATGATCCTGATGAGTCCTTGCCAACTCAGGATATTCTATGATTCGAAATGGCCCTACTGTTTCAGGATGTTCCTATTTTGCTGTTAAAATTTTAGGTTAGGAAAACTGGATACACCATTCTTACATCAAATGAGTAGTGGATAACCAACCAGCTGGGCAATAACTAACTCCTGAGAATGCTTTTCTGTATTGGTAATTATTTAAGCACTTGTGCACAAGAATCAGTAGTCTTGTGCTCTGCCCTATGACAATCAGCATTAATTTTGCTGTGTTTGTTACATGTAATAATGTTGTATGTAAGAGTAGTGGTTAAATTTCTTGAAAGGTTTCTTCTTTTCCCTTTTAATGTATTAGCAGGTATGCTAAATAAAAGGAAGTGGAGACTGTTGAGGATTCTACCTAGTGCAGGTAGCCTGGCATGCAAGTTACAGCTTGTGCTATGGGTGTGGGGAAATAGACAGCCCCAGGCAACAAGACATGACCATTTGCATAAAAAAGGGCATGGGGACCTGGGCCATAGTCCAGTGAGGGGAGAATGGTCTGAGTGGCCAGTCACCCAGAGGCTCTTGCAGGAGCCAGTGAAGGATAAGAAGACCTCAGAATAAATATCACCATTGAAATGGGTGCATAGACTGTAAGGATAAAAAACCCAGGGATTTCTTTTTTGGGATACCTTCCTGGAGACAACCAGCTTCAGCTGTCATAATGTTGAGGACCATGGGAGCCAGGTGTGCTATGGGAAACCTGGGGACAAGCTGGTGAGGAAAATATTCTCTGACTGTGTGATTGTAATGTAAGTAGTGAGTCAAGTGGGGTACTGTCAATTCACTGGAGCTGTCCTCTGCAAAGGGGCTTCAGTCCCAATAATGAAAGTCTTGGATGGTTGGAGTGTGAGTGGGTCCTGGATGATTAGACAGAAAAGTTTCCTAAACAGTTATCTAAAGAACAGCCATATCATTACAGGCCCTTGAGTAATAATATTGTATAGATGTTGCATTTATTTCTGCTGTTATTGTGTAGTCATTACTTGGCTTTGGACTGCCCCGTGTGAGAAGTTATATTTTTAGCTATTGTAGCACAGGGCTTGGCACAGAATCTCAAGGCTACCTGTAACTCTGGGTAAATATAGTTCTTGCACATTAGGTAGCTGCTCACATTTAAGAGCAAAGAAGAGTATGAAGTTTTCCTGATTACCTGGAAAATTGTCTGAACATAATTATGGGATGCGGAAAGTAGATGAGAATTAGTACTGATCTTCTGTCTTTATAACATTTAGACTGTGTGAAAATAAGATATTTAAGACAATCAGCAAAAAAAATGCTGCTGGCTCCTGTCCATAGCAGCAGATATTGCTGCTTCTGACAGCATAGATTTTTGTGATTTATTCTCTGAGGCATGGGGTAACAGCTTTCCTGGTTGGTTTTGTCTTTTGTATTTAGTGTGTATTGCATCAAAAAGTAACCCTTAATCCATGTATTAGGTCCACTGGACAATTGATCTGAAATCTGAGAAAATATTGAAAAATTTTACCTGTATAGTTCCTAATTAAAATGAATTGCTGACTTCAGAGATACCCCATTTTCCAGATTTTTAAAAAATTGCATATTGCTATAAAGCCCTTGGAGAATGACTACTAGCAGAGTTAGTTTATATTACTATTTTGGAATGTGGTAAGATTAATGCTTGCTGCACCTCTGTTACGGGAAATCTGAAATAGTAATCAGCATTTCAGTACCTACCTGTTCTTATTTGGTCTGCTAGTTCAGTCATATATCATTTGATAATACTTGAAAATTAGAATATGACAGAGGTGTTCAGTATGGGAGTATTGCTGGGATTTTCAGAAGTGCCTGATTTATTCAGAAATTCTTCGGAAATATTTGAAAATGTGAAACAGACACTTAACAAAATTTAAGTCATGTATTCTCTTCTACGGCAGGGTGGACGTCTGACAGAAGGATGCTACTTGTACTTTGTAGGTGGAACTAGACTTACAAATAAGGATGGATTCTCTGAATGACATGCAAGAGCCACTTGATGGCACTTCTAAATAAATGTAAAAAAAAAATCCATATAAATATTTTGTCATTTGAATATCTACTGTGAAAAGCTCATGTTTTGACAGAAAATAAATATATTTTCTGGTACTAATCCTGCAGTGATCTCTTACCTATAATTTGACCACCGCTAACTAGTCTAAAGAATGTCAATGATGAGTATTATATTGATTTGGTACTTTGATTTTTTGCCAGTTCTTTGGCTAAAGACCCACATCACCACATACTAAGTTAAAACCTAAGTGTGATGTGGAGAGGATGCTTTTTATTGAGGTATGAAAGCTTCATGTTCTGTAATAAAATATTTCTATGGGAAGTATTTCAGTTTTGCATTTGGAATGACCCTGATGTTGGTGCTTATTTCTGCTTCAGACTTTTTTTCAGGTTTTCAGGCTTATTCCCAAACTGTGATCATGCAAAGGTAAAATGATAGCAGACCATCTTTGCTTTTCAGAATTCTGACACTCTGGGCAATAAGCCTATTAATTTATTTTCCTTTTCACTCTGTTTTTTCAGGGTCTAAATCACAAAACTGCTTGTGGAATACCATTATCAGTGGGCTGACCAGCAACCACAAGGAAAGACCAAAGCTGACCATTATCAGTGACCCTAGACCTCCTGAAGAAATTTTAGCAGATGAACTACCGCCAGTGGACAGTCCTGAGGCATTGGTGAAAACATCTTTCAGGTCTGACTAAGTTTACTTCATTTATGTTCGAGAAGATATCTTTTTAAGATTAAATCTGCAGTGTGGGTTTGATGACAGAAATTGTTACTGAAAGATTCTGTAATGCTGTGTATCTTTGAACTGAAAAAGAGCGTAAAAAAAAATCCATAAATAATATTGACTGGATTTTCCTTTAATTTCTTACATTCATTAGCCTCCCTAAAAGATTATTTACTAGGCAGAAAGTCTGTAACTAGTCAAAATAATCAGCAAAACCAGCTCATTATATGAAGATGTCTTTGAAGGTTGATATTATTTCATTTGAAGGTTGGTATTGTTTCATTTGGAAGTGATTTAATGATGAATAATTGCACTTTAGGTCAGATGATGTGCTTCATTGATGCAAAGGTGAGTTAGAGCTTTTCATATTGATGTAATGTCTTGAGAACTGTCTAGCATTAATTAATTATGAAGGGGAAGAACTCTGACTAGGGGCTTGCAAAAAACTGATTTCTGCTGTTGTAGAGTGATATATCTATGTTTTTGAAGTGGGATATATATATTGCTGTGTTTTCTACTCTTTATTTAATGCTGTTGATATACAGTTGCCATATGTTTCTTGGAAACATCTTTTCTGAAAATTTGTCTCTCAAAGTGAGGTAAAATAGGGAAGCCATACGGCATACAATGGATTTTTGACTGAAATGTAAAAATTGGTTGCCCAGAAAAAGCAAAGTGAGTGGCAGAATCAATTTTTCAAAATGTTTTTTGGGCTTATTTGTTGATTGTTGAAAATTTGTGCTCTACTTTTCTTTTGTATTAAACATACCTGTGTTTAAAATAATGTTCCTTGATTTGGATAAATTTCTCTGACTACAGTGATTTTGATTATACCTGAGTCTGTGAAGCTTATTTCACTCTTCATATAATTATTATTTTGAAGGTACTTGATTGAGTCATTATATTAGGTAGTAATTTTAGGTATTTGTTTATACTGCTTGATGTTTAAAAGCATAATACCATAAAGTGAGTTTATGCCAGTCTATATAAATAACCCTATAATTTCATAGTGGATGTTCATTCTTTAATACTCACATTTAAATGATTCAGGACAAGGGTTTCAGAACCTAGATTCTCCTTTTATGATGGCATATGGTATTTAATGACTTAAAAACTTTGTATCTCTGATATTTAAAATCTATAATTTCGAGTGATCTAAGTATTTGTCAGCTTTTATTTCTGATAACAATATATGGGTAGCAGTATTCCTTACATTGCCATTATCAAGATAATTTTAAACATTTAATGCAGCAAAATAGTGTCACAGCATTTCAAGTGGTATAGCATAATAAGGACTGATGAGTTGGAAAACGTAATTTAACAAAACGGTTTTTCTAATACAGGTTAAAAGGCTTTATAAACATCACAGAACCTTTGTATTATATCAATATAGATGTTACTGTATAATGTGGCGTTTTGGGGGGCTTTATAGATGGAAATACAAACAAATTGTTGTCACAA
>VZTT01045896.1:80429-115062 GCA_013400855.1 Buphagus erythrorhynchus
AGGGAGGCCCTGCACTTCACCTCAACTCAGTGGTGATGATGTGTCTGATGGACCCTAGGACACAATTGGCCCTCCTGGCTGCCAGGACACTGCTGAATCATATTAAACTTGATGCTGGCCAGGACCCTTTCCAGCAGAGCTGCTCTCCAATCCAGGGTTGCCCTATCCCAGGTACAGAATCTGGCACTTGTCTTTTTTAACTTCATATGTCTGATACACTCTAATTTGTCGAGGTTTCTCTGCAGGGCCTCCCTGCCTTTGAGGCAGTAAATAGGTCCTCCCAATTAATTATCTTCATCAAACTTAGTATCCCTTCAAGTCCTACCTCCAAGTAATTTATGAAGATGTTTAAAAGAACTAGGCCTAAGAGAGAGCCCTGTGGAACCCCACTATGACTGGTCACCAGCCTAGTATAGCCTCATTCATGCTTTGTGCCTGACCCACAAACCAGTTGCTTAAATATGACATTTTTACCCAGCTGTGTGCTGGGCATTTTGTCCAGAAGCTTCCTGTGAAAGACTGTATCAAAAGCCTTACTGAAATCCAAAAAGATTACATCAACTGGCTTCCCTTGATCAGCTAGCTGGATTACCTAGTAGATGCAGAGTGCTTCATATACTCCTAAAAATACAGCTATCACCCACACTTTTTCCCTTCTAAATATTATTAGAGTTAGAGGATATATGCTGCTCATTTTTTCCCCAAATTTTTACACATTGACACAGCAAAAGTATGAAATATAAATACTTGTGATATGAATTGAAACTTGCAAAGAAACAAGCAAAATCTCCTTCATGATCATAGAGTTTCTTTTGCCAGCCTTGGTTTTTATGAGGCGGAGGTAATTTTCAGCAATATCTGATTACTGCAGGAAATACAGGTCATCATATTTAATGATCTGGAGCTGTAGATGTATTACAGCTTCCATCTGTCACTTTTGATTAATATAGAGCACTGAAATGGAATGGAAATAAAGAGCAATGTAATCAAGGACATCTGGGGTATGGGAGGTACTGGGAGCTGTTACCATCTACCATAGTTGCTGTGCACGTCAGGATGACTTTGGCACAGTTTCTTAAGCAGGACAGTTTGGAGTTATGGTTGACATGTGGCACTAAATATCATATTCCTCCAAACATCTAGATCTTCTACCTCAAGTACACTGACATGCTCAAGACCAATTTTCAGCAACTATGAATCAACTAAGGGAGCTGAAGAGTGGCAGGAGAGTGGCAGAGGGCATTTAATTCCAGGACCATTGCTGTACTGGAACAGAAATTGGATATCTGTAACTGCAATGAAAACTACCTGTACCAGTCATCATAGAAAGTCAGCATTCACTCACTGTGTCATACTAGGGTTAGATTTGTATTTTTCATGTCTGTCCAAAATTTGTACTGTAAGGGCCTGATGACAGAGGCCATCAGCTGCTGTCTTGGTTCCCTGTTCCGATGAAAGACAGACTCTCAAGCACCTTAAAAAGCCCGGGCAACACGCAGCCCCGTGGTTGNAGCAAGTTTAAAGGGCAAGGAGAGAACAGAGGTAATTACACCCTTTTCTTCCTTATTTTGCAGTCTGCATGTTCATTTCAGATTCCTCCTCTTTGTTTTCCAACTAAGAAAAACTTTATTACTTTAGACAAGATGTCTTGATTTTCTGTGGAAATAAAACCAAATCACTGATATATCAGGACTATCAGCTAATGATGCTTTCTTCTTGAAAGTAATCTTCTTCCTTTAAGTCTTTGTGTTAACTTCTTCCAGACAGTATCATACAGTCATAGAATGTCCTGAGTTGGAAGGGACCCACAATCAAAGTCCAATTCCTGCCCTGGACAGGACCATCCAAAAATCACACCACGAGCCTGACAGTATTGCCTAAAAGCTTCTTGAACTCTGGCAGGAATGGTGCTGCTTTTCTGGGAAGCTTATTACATCCGTTTGGCTTTTGGCAGGTNCACCCTCTGGGCAAAGAATGTTTTCCTACTATATCACCTAAACCTCCCGACACAGCTTCATGTCGTTCTCTTGGGTCTTGTCACTGGTAACCAGAGAGAAGAGATCAGTGCTTACCACTGCACTTCACCTCAACTCAGTGGTGATGATGTGTCTGATGGACCCTAGGACACAATTGGCCCTCCTGGCTGCCAGGACACTGCTGAATCATATTAAACTTGATGCTGGCCAGGACCCTTTCCAGCAGAGCTGCTCTCCAATCCAGGGTTGCCCTATCCCAGGTACAGAATCTGGCACTTGTCTTTTTTAACTTCATATGTCTGATACACTCTAATTTGTCGAGGTTTCTCTGCAGGGCCTCCCTGCCTTTGAGGCAGTAAATAGGTCCTCCCAATTAATTATCTTCATCAAACTTAGTATCCCTTCAAGTCCTACCTCCAAGTAATTTATGAAGATGTNCCACTGCACTTCACCTCAACTCAGTGGTGATGATGTGTCTGATGGACCCTAGGACACAATTGGCCCTCCTGGCTGCCAGGACACTGCTGAATCATATTAAACTTGATGCTGGCCAGGACCCTTTCCAGCAGAGCTGCTCTCCAATCCAGGGTTGCCCTATCCCAGGTACAGAATCTGGCACTTGTCTTTTTTAACTTCATATGTCTGATACACTCTAATTTGTCGAGGTTTCTCTGCAGGGCCTCCCTGCCTTTGAGGCAGTAAATAGGTCCTCCCAATTAATTATCTTCATCAAACTTAGTATCCCTTCAAGTCCTACCTCCAAGTAATTTATGAAGATGTTTAAAAGAACTAGGCCTAAGAGAGAGCCCTGTGGAACCCCACTATGACTGGTCACCAGCCTAGTATAGCCTCATTCATGCTTTGTGCCTGATCCACAAACCAGTTGCTTAAATATGACATTTTTACCCAGCTGTGTGCTGGGCATTTTGTCCAGAAGCTTCCTGTGAAAGACTGTATCAAAAGCCTTACTGAAATCCAAAAAGATTACATCAACTGGCTTCCCTTGATCAGCTAGCTGGATTACCTAGTAGATGCAGAGTGCTTCATATACTCCTAAAAATACAGCTATCACCCACACTTTTTCCCTTCTAAATATTATTAGAGTTAGAGGATATATGCTGCTCATTTTTTCCCCAAATTTTTACACATTGACACAGCAAAAGTATGAAATATAAATACTTGTGATATGAATTGAAACTTGCAAAGAAACAAGCAAAATCTCCTTCATGATCATAGAGTTTCTTTTGCCAGCCTTGGTTTTTATGAGGCGGAGGTAATTTTCAGCAATATCTGATTACTGCAGGAAATACAGGTCATCATATTTAATGATCTGGAGCTGTAGATGTATTACAGCTTCCATCTGTCACTTTTGATTAATATAGAGCACTGAAATGGAATGGAAATAAAGAGCAATGTAATCAAGGACATCTGGGGTATGGGAGGTACTGGGAGCTGTTACCATCTACCATAGTTGCTGTGCACGTCAGGATGACTTTGGCACAGTTTCTTAAGCAGGACAGTTTGGAGTTATGGTTGACATGTGGCACTAAATATCATATTCCTCCAAACATCTAGATCTTCTACCTCAAGTACACTGACATGCTCAAGACCAATTTTCAGCAACTATGAATCAACTAAGGGAGCTGAAGAGTGGCAGGAGAGTGGCAGAGGGCATTTAATTCCAGGACCATTGCTGTACTGGAACAGAAATTGGATATCTGTAACTGCAATGAAAACTACCTGTACCAGTCATCATAGAAAGTCAGCATTCACTCACTGTGTCATACTAGGGTTAGATTTGTATTTTTCATGTCTGTCCAAAATTTGTACTGTAAGGGCCTGATGACAGAGGCCATCAGCTGCTGTCTTGGTTCCCTGTTCCGATGAAAGACAGACTCTCAAGCACCTTAAAAAGCCCGGGCAACACTCAGCCCCGTGGTTGTGTTTCCAGCTGCACTTCTGGGTCTTAAAGAGACTGTAACAATTATGGGCACAGATAGATATGGAATACAAAAACATTTTGGTTACCCAGTACTGCAATTTAGCCAATTCAGTAGCTGTAAAATGTATGTGTTTTGTGACCATGGTTGGAAAAACATCATCATCTCCTTCATACTGCTATTCAGTTTTAAGGTCTTAACTTTTCTCTATCCAGTTGCTCTAAGAGCTTTTTGGCTTCTTTTATTTCATTTTGAAGGTAGAGAGACTCATCATGGGCTGCCTTAGAATTCATTGCTTACAGATGCTCAGCTAGACCTGTTCTGAGTCTCTCTGAGTGTCACTAATGCTATTCTGATTGATCTCATAGTCCTTTGACTAAATCCCACAAAGAATGTTACATACATATATAGATCTGCCTCCTTGCTGGTTCTTTGTGATTTTTCCTTTACAGCAGCAGTTAGTGCCACCCCAAGTATAGCACAGACAATGATTTTATCTTTCCTTTTTGTATTTTTTCTTTGGCCCATACGCTAGTAATGCAATCAGCTGTCACCTGTTCATTATCTCAATTATCCAAACCAAGAGCAGAAGGACAATTATCAAACTTCTCCAGGAGAAAAAGCAAAACATTAGCCTTACCCTGGTCATCCTGGGTAACCATTTTTCCTTCAATATCCCTCAGAGAGAGACAATTGGTCCCCACCAGGCAGGAGAAAGAACAGTAAAAGTTTGGCTTGGTCAACCTCCCTCAGAGGAGGACAATGCTTACTGCGTGGGAAGAAGAACACTGAAAGTTCCGTTCTGTTTGTTAAATGGCACTTTGGGTCAGAGAATGGTATCCTGTCCATGACACCGATTAAAATGCTGCAATTTGATAGATGTTAAAGTCCTCTGCTCAAATTAAGGTGCAAAAGAGACCAAATGTGTGTTCAGCAATTCTGACTTTATTTTGCAAAATTAATTGTATAAGAGAGAGAGGGAGGGAGAGAGACACAGAGAATGGAGGGAGGGAGGGAAGAAAGGAGGGAGGGAAGGAGGGAGAAGGAGAGAGATAGGGCAAGTAGAAGATAGCACCATGGATCCAGTAGGGCCCCAGTGGTCCTTCAGTGCCCTGGACTTCTTGGTGGTGAGGTCCCTCAGATTCACTCCCTGAGCCATTTTTATTTGCATGAAGAGCAAAGGTAGGAGTGACTTTCAGTTCCTCATTAACATGAGAGGCTAGACTAGTAGAAGTTTTCAGTTTCTGATATAGCCTGCTAGGTGAAAGTAGGAGTGGTTTTGCTGTGGTGCATGCCTGGTACTTAACTTGGAGGTCATCAGAGGTCTGCTGTGGGGATCATATACCACAATGGAATGTTGGTGTGAGAAGTATCAGCTTTGGTCCTGACTATGCAAACTCAGAACTGAACAGTTTAATTTAATGTAAGTGATATTATGCAGTGTGGACACATTCTAGAAGATAGCTTGTGATCTGAGGAAGAAATTGCCACACTAAAGAAATCCATATATATCTGAGAAAAAATGTGCAATGTTTCCCTTTACTATCCTTCTGTAATGTAGATTCTTTAATCTTTTCATGCTAGGACCATTCCTATCATTCCACCAGCTCCTTTCTGTGTAATATCAAGACCTTGCAGTTCACATTTAGGGATGTATAGGCTGTTCACAGGGATATTACTGCAACATCCATTTAAAAAAATCTGCTCCATCTTATGCACTTCAGGATCATGTGTAAATTTTACTATGTGTTTTTTACATCTCTCTGCTTGAGGTCCTCACTGGTGATGGGTGAAGTATACAATACAATACAATCTCAGCATTGGGACTTTAAACTTAAGGCTTGACATGATACCAAAACTCCCAAGGGTCAATGCTAGATTTATGTCCTATTCCCTGTACTATTTGATGTGGTCCAGTTTATTCTGCACCCTGTGTTCTGTATCTTCTTCATCTCCACCTTGAAGACCTGTGCTCATCTGAATTACGGAGGAAAAAAGTTGGAGAGAGTTTAAGCTGCGCCTTCCCACCCATCCCTATTCCCTGTCTCCTCCTGAGGAGGTGCTAGGGGAAAGAGTTGATGCTACAACCTGTGATCCTTCACCTGAGATTATGCTAGAGACATCAGGGACAATACAGGAGATCTTGGTCCTGGTCTGCATTCATGAGCAACAGCCCCCATGACGGGACTGCTTCCTTTCCTCTCCAGCAAGACCTTACCAGTCCAGTCCTTACCCACAGATTGCATAGTTGTTATTGAGCCCTTCCCAGGGTCACAGGAGAAGTAGAAGCCTAGACAAGCCTCAGAGTTTGACAACAGTTTAAGTTTAATGAATCACTCTTGTCCACAAGTTCTAAGGATGGCAGATCAGGTCTATTTATAAAAACGAATTATTTATCAAACAGACAAGAGATAACAGATAAAGATCTTACTCAGAATTACTTACTAAAAGTATAAAAGTAAAGAACTACTAGTAGATTACAGCATAACATACAATGCTGCACTATATCAAGGTATCTATAGTTAAGCTACCAAAATAAATAGTATTGATTAGGAGTCAAATGTAACTTACCACCAAAATGACAATAATGTACACAGATTCCCTCACTTAGCCTCTGGAAAGTAACTGGAAAGCAGGCATCCCTACTCATGGGAAAAGCTCCACACATTTCCAGGAAAATCTACAGAAAATTTCTGCTCTGTGAAAGTTTGGTGTGGCTTTTGTAGTTTGTAAAAGTGAGTGTCTGTCAGTCAGAAATTAAACCTATCTTGCCAGATCTCACTTCAACAGCAAGATCTTTATTGTTATTTGGGAGGTTCCAGACCAGTGTTAATCCCATGGCACCAAAGTAACTCACTACAGGACAGCTTGTCCTGTTTGAATTATCTGACTGGTTAACAAGATTAGTTCTTATGGGGTGGTGAGATGCCGTACTATACCCAGGCTTTTGGTAGTAGCATTCGCAGTGGCACTTTTTTAGACAGAAAAGTGTGAGAGGCCAATGTTACGGCTCTTTTCAGGTCTTTGTCCATCTGCCAGAGCAAGTGGGATCATTGAATATAATAGTAACTTTTCCTTTCTTAAAGAAAAATAAAATGCAGTAAAGAAAAACTAAATTTGCAAAGAAAGTGATAGGAATTTGTTAATTTATTTTTAAAAAATTGCCATGTTGTCTCAGGGTTTTTTTCCTGAACAAATTGATATTGTTCTGCAGTTGCCTGAGTTCCTCAAAGAGAACTTCATTGCTCTGCTCTTTCCCCACACCACACTCTGGAGGTGAGCTGCTTCTTCCTCTGATGTAGTTTGTTAATACCTGTCAGTGTAACTAACAGTGGAGTTGAGAGCCCTATAGTCCTGATCCTGAAAATACTTAAGATTTTGGAATTAATATACGTAGGCATGATTAAAAATAGTGGTTAACATTGTTATCAGGATCAGAGGCTATGTTGGTGTCTTGGGGATGGTTTATTATCCCATCCCACATTTGGGATCTGTGATCTGTTTTGTTTTGTGCCCAGAGGTTGTTGCTGTCCCTGCCTCACCCCCATCCTCCCTGGCTCTGGGGCTGTTACAATGAATGGAAACGGAGCTGGGGGCAGGGGAGAGGCAGTCTTGTCTCTTCTGGTGGGTGGTTGGACTGGACACACATGGCCGGTGTCTCTGACCAGGATCCTGCTCTGAGAAACGACCGCTAACTTAAAAATTTTAAAACATTTTTAAACCTTAAAACACAGACACAACAAGGGACTGAATAAGGAAAAATGGACAGCACTGAGAGTGTGGCTGACTGCCAGTGGCTCATCCACAAAAATGGCTGCTCCACCTTTTATACTCCAGGTGTTGCATCCGCCAACCCTGGCCCCTCCCAGAGTCTATCCATCAACTCTTCTTCACTGTCCATTGGTGGAGAATTTCTTGTAACTTGTTTGGAGGTGAGGTGTTGTCATGCCACACCTCCCCAGCAGCAAGCTTTCCCCATTCCCAGCTGCCCCATGCAAGCGGCACATGGGCACAGCCTCCCTCCACATGGCCTGACAGCCCTGACAACCAAGGCTGTCCGGTGGCAACAATACAGAGGGGAGAAAAGGGACTATGAGGAGAACAGAGAGAACAAACTACAATAACATAACCATCCATCAACAAAACTTCTCTTAACATACACACAGTATTCATCTCTTAATTGTGAGAGCCAAGCATCACATTACCCATCTATAACACTGCTGTTTCTGTGGGTTTTGCCTGCTTCTTTTTGGTTTTGTTTTGCTTTGGCACTGTGACTGAGCTTGCCAGCTGGGCTTCTTTGGCTGCTCTGCTTTTGGGAAGCCTGGAGCCAGTGCAGGCCCTGCCAGGGGGGCTGCCCCCACCCTCTGCACAGCCGGGATCCGAAGAACCAGCTTTTCTCAGCCGGTGAGAAAAGCCCAAGGAGCCTTTTACTGTGTTCAGGAGCCAGGCTGCTACTGCCCAACCCCCACTGTACCTCTGCCATTGCTCCGGGTTTGTGCTACGCTTTGTGCTTTTCACCCTCTGCCTGCCAGGAGGTCCTGACCTTCCAGCTTGCTGCTCCAGAGGTTTCCTGATACAGCTCCTTTTGCTATCCAGAGGGAGCACCGGGATTGGCTGCCCCTGGAGGTTTGTAAAAGAAGCCCCTTCTTTATTCTGTCCCACCAGCTGTGCCCGCCATTACCATGTGGTCCCTGAATTCGCACCACAGCGCCCCCTGCAGGCGCGGGGGAATCATCGCACCCGCCCTGCCCGGCCGGGAGCCACCAGCGCCCCTGGCGGCTGTGACCGGAACTGCTCCAAAGGGGAAAGGGCCCCACAGCCCAGAGAAGGCTGGCACTGCCTTTGGGGGGTTCTGGTTGTTGCCTTGTCATCCATATACATACTAGTAAAGAATTGTTATTCCTTTTCTCATATCTTTGCCTGAGAGCCCCTTAATTTCAAAATTACAACAGTTCAGGGGAAGGGGGTCATATTTCCCATTCCAAGGGAGGCTCTTGGCTTCCTTAGCAGACACCTGTTTTTCAAACCAAGACAATAGGAAACAAATGTATTGACTAATTCTATAAGGCATGATTTCACTCTCAAACCTTGGCTGTCATTTAGCATTGTTAATGACAATATGTTGTCATCTGGAATAGTAATGGATATTTGTGCATGGACACAGACAGTTTTTTTCAGCCAGAAATCTTTGCAAGGAGCAGTGCATCCGTCAATATATGTAGAAGCTCATGTAGATTGTAGTTTTGTACTGCAAAAGTTAGGAAAAAAGCTCATGTCAGAAACTTCTTGATAGATCAGGGGTAGCTGTTGATATTATTGGAAACTCTAAAGTTAATTTGGTTTAAATGAGCATTTTTAACAGATTCACACAGTAGCAAGCAAGTCACACCTTTAGGACTGCATAGAACTGTCCCTCAGAAAGGAGTTTGTGGCCCTCTCAGATAGGGTTTTGCAGCACCCTTTCAAGGTATCACAAGGGTGATTGCTAGCTATGCCTCTGCACTGGTGGTTTTGCTAGGGGGAGGTTGAAACCACATCTTGAAATGGTTTTGAATTAATTTCATCTTCAGATAAAGAAACTAAATTTGTTTTAAAAGAGTTCTAATCCATATGTCCATGTGTTTGCTTCTTGAATTGAGCTTGCAGCTAATTTTATTTTTCCTTTATTAATAATTTATTAATTCCTTGGTAGTCTGTAGTCTACATGTTGTTCCTCCTTGTTGGTGGATTATTTTTATTAACACTTGTTTAAAGTGTGTATTTGTATTGCAGATGCATCACAGATGCCCAAGGCTTTATTACATTAACTCTCTTAATGTCATATACTTGGGACATAGTTATGTCTCTGCCAGCAATCTGCACATATCATTGATTCATGAGTCTTCCTGGGTGGGGAGATTATAAGAGTCAGGAAACAGCAATAATTATTTTAGTACTATGGGACGCAGGTGATTTTTTAAAAATACACCTATTTTATTTGGTTCAGAATAAGAAGGTTTTTTTTGCTGTGCCTTTTAAAGCTTCTGGGAAAAGTGATATATATAATTTAATACTTGAGGGCTCCATACTGTTCTTCTAGGGAGATAATACTCGAGAGAAGCTGGCATCAAGAGAGCAGTTCAGTCTAGGCATCCTGCTAGACATGCAGTAGTGTGACTTCTTCCAGTTGAATCCCAGAGTCTGGTCTTCCAGATCAAGTTCCCACAGGATACTGCAAGTGTATTCGGAGTAAAAATGTTAGATAGTTTTTTGAGCAGACTTGTCTTTTTGGGCACTGTGTAGATCAGAGTTTGTGCTTAGTTGCCTGGAACAAGAGGAACCTTTCTATGTACTGTGGCAGCTAATGGTATTTGAAAATGAAATGCACATAGTGGACACTTACCTAGGTTCATGATTGAAGGCTAATTTCAGGGTTCTTAATGAATAAGTGTTTCCAGAAAATGACTATTCAATATAGTTGGTAAGTGCTGCTGTGTGCCTTTATATGAAACAACTAACTCACTGCTCTAGCTCCTGAGCAATAAATAATTCTGTGTATTCTACTTCATATAGACTTCAGGGAGCTGGAAACTTGTTTACAGATACATGCAGGCAGACCTGCTTTACCTTTGAGCTCCTGGGTATTACTTTCAGATATTTCACTATATAATTAGAGACTATAATCCTGTTAAAATAAGACTTCGAATCATACGATGGTTTGCATCTAAAGATGATCACGTTCTAGCCCCTCTACCCTGTGCATGGGCACCTTCCACTGGACAAGGTGGGTCAAATGATTTGTAGCCCAGAAAGCCAACTGGTATGTTGGGCTGCATCATAAGAAACATGGCCAGCAGGCTGAGGGAGAGGATTCTGTCCCTCTACTCTGCTTCCATAAGACCCCACCTGGAGTACTGCGTTGAACTCTGGAGTCCTCAAGCACAGGAAACACATGGACCTGTTGGAGCAGGCCTAGAGAAGAGTGGCAAAAATGATCAGAGGGATGGAGCACCTCTCCTATGAGGAAAGGCTGAAAGAGCTGGAGTTGTTCAGCCTGGAGAAAAGAAAGCTCTGGGGTGTCGCCCTGATTTTTTGAGATGTTAATGCCTTCTGATGTTTGCATTCTTGCTTTCAACTTTCTCACACACTTTTCTGTAAACAACTCATTGTTTTTCATTCTTTCATGTGGGTGGAGAAAGTTGATGGACTGTTAGTTTGTCCAGTGTCGTTGGAGAGGTGGCACTGTCACCCTCCAATCCACTGTCACTTTTGGAAAGTTATATATATGGAGTCAGAAATTAAACTTTGCTCTTTTTCACCTTTTAAGTTGCAGTGAATGCATGTTTGTTTCTCGTGTCCTATAGTGACACTGGGGAGACCTCATTGTGGCCTTTTAGTACTTAAAGGGGGCTTGTAAGAAAGATAGGGACACACTTTTCAGTCTGTATTGTAAGCAACATTTTCTGTCATAATATTGATGGAATTGACCCAGCAGAAGAGCAGGAGCTGTGATTTGAGCAAGTAGCTGCAACTTTTCCTGGCCAAATGCTGGAGTTCTTCAGCAGATGAAAGCCAATAGGCCTTTTGAATTAATGTTTAAATGGGATTGCTTAATTGCCCTCCAATACAAATGAGAAGAGTGGAGTCCCTCCAAGAGCTCTCTGTGTCCTAAGATGATCAATCTTAGCCGAAAAGCAGGACTAAAACTAATATATAAAAAAAAGCAAAGGGCAAGCCAAAGACTAGGTTGCATAATTTTGTTTCCTTCTTTTGTATTAAGATAATTATGTAATTAAAATCAGGGGGACTTTACAGCTTTAAAGGCTGGGCTCCTTGTTACAATTTTGAGCCTTTTGAGTTAATACACAGAAAAAACCACCAACTTGTTTGACCCAACAAGAAGAAGTAACCAGCACAATCCTACCAAAAATGCCTGCTTTGATGGCAATTTTATATTGGCACATGAAAATGCATTTGTATATATATTAGGAAATTAGACATGCACATTTTATTGTTTAAGATGTAACTGAAAGTAGTACATTGAATTTCTTAAGCTACTCACTGAATTATTTATGAACAAATAAACAAATGTATTCCATTAACTGAGAGGTTATTTTGAGGTGAGGTAGGGCATGTCCTACCATTTATTATATCTCTACAATTTACTTGGACACTAAACTGAGGATAAATCAGAACAGCTGATAGTATCCATTCTAATAATTATTTGTGCATCCAGTAGCAAAAGTCTTCCCTTTCCTTTTAGCACACTTGCAAGATGAATTGTTGCAGCAAAATGTTTTTTCTAGGCTGTGATTAAAAGCACAAGTCACAATTTGCCAGATCGTTTGAGTTAGAATTGCTCAGGCTCTTCTGCTGCATCCATTTCAGTACACTTCATAAAGGACTATGGAGTCCTTTATGAATGAATGATATGATAGAATGAAGGCAGAGCTGGTGAAAAGAGGGAATTTCTGCCTCTTTCTGGCCAAATATATAGACAAGAAATTACTTAGAAGTAGAAGGCTCCCGGAGGACCCTTTGGGTAGTTACAAATCAGTGCCATAAAAGTGTCTCTGGAGAAGGAACTAATTTGAAATAAATGACAGCTGGTAACCAGCTGCATGTCGAAGCCACTGAATGGGTTTGCAATACATTCACTGGTCTTTGAGACAATTAAGACAATTTAATTGTGAATAAAGGTTTTAAATACTGCATGGAATTTGTTTAACACATATAGGCTGAGATTTATGCAGCATGAATTTAAACTGAAGCCAGTTTCTGATTCACAAGGAGTTTTATTAATATTTGTTGGTTCTACAGTGGATGCATTACAGACAGGCCAAATCTAAGCACAGTTTTATTGGCACAACAGGCCTCAAATCATGCCTATATACTTGGGGTGCCAGTGCATATTTATGACTTATCATTAAAATGCAATATTTGCAGAGTCCATGGGTAATATATTTAGCTAAAAAAATCAATACAAGAATTATTTGAGCAAAAGACGGAATAATAAAACTACTTCATACTGATGCTGGTGATGGAATGCCTCATGGTAGCAGGAGCAATAATTAAATGGGATGTTGCTTGAAAGGGAAATGTCATTTCCAGCTTCTTTCCTTCCTAATATCAGTTTCACGTGTGTTTGAATGAATATATGGAAACCAAATGATTAATGTGAGACTCTATTTCTGGGCTTTGTACCAGTATCTTATAAAAATTATCTGCTCTGGTTGCTAAGCTGAGTAGCCTAATATGAAAAGAGATTAATATCTCTGAAGAGTCCTCATGAAAGACCTTGGCGTGCAATACGGTCTACATGATGCAGTATGAAAATAGGTTTGGTCACACATCTACAAGTTTTCTCAAATTGTTGGCATGTATCAGAGTTGCATAGGGCTGTTTGTGTACTTTTATACTGTCTCTTTTTAAACTTCTGGTGCTAGCCTTTTTTACCTTAACATTCTTGCGTCCAGTCTCAGGCTTTTACTGAAAAACACACACATATTCATATACACAGATACAATTTTAGCTTCTGTGCAGCTGGTCACAACTGACATATAGAAAAATAATAATTTGAGTCTTGATAAACATTTAAAACCATAGTAATCAAGAAGTAATAATAATCCTTTTAGGAAATACTCAGGGCTGAGTTATGATGGTGGCAGATGCTTCATGCATATACATCAAATATTTACTGACTGGTGAACCAATTGTTGCTAAACACATCTTTTAATAGTCAAGGTAGCAGGGGAGAATGAAACATGTTAAGGCATGAATGAAGCTAGTAGATACTTCTTTGGACTGCACAGTTCATATGGATTTATGACACTGGGTTATAGTTACCTGAAGTAAAGACATGCAACCCACTTCTCTCTCAAAGATAGATCAGTTCCTTAAGGACAATAGTGTAATAGCTTCTTGATTCAGAAGTGATTTAATTGTAGTCTTCTTTCTTATTAAATTACCTCTGCAGGCTGATTTTTTTTAATGCTGTGGCATGTACAATAAAATACTTAAATTTTTCTCAAGGGTAACATAGATAAGTAATTTCACAAGCCACTTGTGCAGAGTTCCAGAATATTTTCATGTTGGAGATGTTGTGGTTGTACTTGAGAGCTCTTCAAAACTTAGTTTTCCATTTTTTGCCCCTTTAAATAAGTTTGCCCCTACCCTACAACATGGAAGATCCAATTTTTCTGTCTATATGTGAAAGATTTTTATGTGTTGGATCCATTTGGTGAAACTGAGGCATCTGAAGAGGACATTCATAGTTGCTGTTCTGGATATTCTTGCACAGGATTTGGCTCAGACCTTTCTACATGTTTTCTGCTGCTTTGGACATGCAGGTGAGCAGTGACACTGACATTGAAAGTGAGCAAAAATTATGGAGTCTAGGCTGTAAGGAAGAAGTCTTTGCCAAATCAGAACTTTACCAATAAGCTGTGAGAGGGAGATTAGTGATGGTGATTCCCTTATACTGTATGAGGAAACATTATGGTAATGATTTTTTCCTCACCTCTCCTGCACTATTCCTGTCTATTGCTTCAGTTCTTAAATTCTTAAATCTCTTCAGTGGTGACCAAATTTGCATTAATATGCAGTGGAAATGGGGGAATAGGTTAGATGAGAGTGGAAAAATGTTGCTGAAGTCTGACCTAATGGATCTAATTTAAATGAAAATTTAAATGGAAATTGCAGGAATTAGCTTAAATGAGGGTTTAGAAATATGACTTATTCTTCCAGTGCAGGATTAATCATGAAGTATGACTTAGCAGACTTTTAGTTATTGATAACTTTTGGTGTTACCAGGGAAATGCCATAAAACAGTGGTGAATATTGTGGATGAAGTGGAGGTTGTAAATAATTTGTGATCTTCTGGCAGAGCTTTGAAAAGTCAGTTTGAAACTCAGTCCTTACAGATGCAGAATGAACACTACGATTTTCAGATAATATGCTGCATAATTTATTTTAAACATCTCTTGGAAGTATAAGGATTTTATCTTAAGTGAGTGAGTTTCCTTTCACAATATGGACCTGTAACATTGAGAGGATGATAAACAAAAGGCAAAAGGGAGACTGTAAATCTCTTGCTATTAAGAAAGCTATTTATATTTCCTGTTGTAATATGCAGTGTCCAGGATTTCATAGGTATTCGTGTTCTTTGCAGTATGTTAGTTAGTCTATTTTAGGATATTTTTCTGTCCAACATGATAATGAAAAGAGGGAATAGCAGTACAAAGCCCATGTAATTTCTCTGAATTATAGAGGCATGTTATGTCTGAATGGGGACGTGCCTGTGAAACATTCTGGTCAATGGAGACACCATCCACTTTTCCAGAAGACAAGGAGGATTTAGTTTCAGAGTAGCAGGATGGAAGGTATAAACTGCCTTTGAATCTTACGTCATGTGTGTCCTGAAGTGTGGCTGCCAGTTACTTGCCTACAGAAGAGGACCACTTCAACCATTCCTCAAACTGTTCTGGAATACTGTTTCCCTGGTGTGACAAACCTCTTTATTTGGAAAGTGTCTGGAGGCTGCTCAGCTACATCCATGTATGTGTTTTCTTGCTATGACATTTTCCTGTAATTTTTATATTTTTTATAAATGTTACTGGCTTTAAGCAATGTAAGAATCAATAATTGCAGGAAGAGTAGTTGCAGCAAAAGAGGATGGGGAACATGCCATTACAGTAAATTGCTTAAACTACCTGCAGGCTCACAAAAGTCTTATTTTCATCAAAGAAAAAAGGTAATTCAGGTTTTGAGGGCAGACCTTTCCTCTTTCTAGCAGAAGACAACATATGAGAGGGGCAGAAGTTCAAAAACCCTTAAGCTGTTCAAGGTAGCTCAGCCATTGGAGCTGAGAAAAGAGTGGTCTCTCAGGAATACCTTTTAAGCCTTTGAAGCAGCACCTTCCATGAAGTAAAGAGTCATTTGTACTGAATAACTGTTTACTAACTTCTTTCCTCTCCTCCCAGAGGAGAAACTCCTGTTACCTTTTTTTCCCCTCCCTGAAGAGTGTGTTGCTCTAACCTGATTGTCCTCCCCTGTGGGTGTCCCTCTAAGATCTCTCTGCAGAGGCATTGACATCTTCAGGGCACAAGTCTTGGCAAAGGTTGCTGGGTCTCGCCTGCTCCCTATATAACCCCTGTCTAGCTTGGGGAACCTTAATCTCCAAGTGAGGTGGGAATTTTCTTTTCTGCTGTGCCAGTTGGGAGACTTTTCCAGAAACTCAGTGCTGTCATACAAATCTTCCAAGACGTACTCAGGGTCTGTTTATTTCCTTTTGCTCTTGTGGCAAATTGTTCCTCTAAAGGTAAGGTTTGCTGTTGTTTTTTTCCCCTGGCATTTACTTCTGATAACTAACAGAGTATTGCAATCCTTTTTAGCCTTCCTTTTGCTCTGTTGAAGCAGCTGATTCTTTAGGGTTTTCATGAGCAAGCACAAGTAGGAAAGACAGGTCAGTTGTGGCAGTGAAGAGTACTGTGAAAGCTAATTTATCCTACATCCTCATTTTACTTTTAATCATGTCCTTGCTTGCATTGCAGCTCTCTGTTCCACGCCTGTTTTTCCAAAAAAAATTGAAATTGAGGCCTTCATGAACAGATGTGCTAAATCTACCACATTTGTGTGATCATAGGAAGTGTGTTGAGGAAAAAAGAGACCAGGTTGATCAGCAATGATCCAATGTTATAAATAAGTGTTGCTTTTTAATTTACTTTCTCTCATACTTTCCTCTGAGCTCTGACACACTGCTGGTACCCAGTCTGGAAAATTGCTGAGAGCAGATAATAATCTTCTATTTTGTGTATCACTTCAGTAAAAGATCCCTGTACATTGTAGATACCTGCATTTCTCTGATGATGGTATTCTGGGCTCTCTGGTTTGAGAGCAATATGGTCTTGCATTTTGCAGTGTGGTTTTCTATTTTGCTTCTACTTTCTGCTTCCACTTCCACTCCTGTCCAATGCTTGCTGTTCACAGAAAAACAAGGGACATGTTAATTTAATTGGGGATTTTGGAGTAGAAAGGAATTTACATAAGGTCCTGAAACTAATGTGTGTTACTTGGTCTGCAGTCTGCCAGAGATGGTTATTTAAATAACCCTGACTTGGCTATGTCTGTCAACAAAGGCAAGTGGAGCAATCAGAGATGGCTACCTATCTCCCCCAGGAGGCAGCAGATAAGGAGAAGGGAAAGAATAGCATTTGGGCTCCCTAGTCTCAAAAAGCAGTGGTAGTGCAAAATATCAGCTGAGGAATCTTCTCTTTGTACAGCAACTTGGCAGATTTTAAAAAGAAAACAACCGCGGGGGGGATGGGGATATTTGAGGTCTGGTTTATAAATGAGTCCCATACACTTTTAAGTTGATAAAATTCAGTTTTATATGTATATATACACACACACACGCAGATATTCCATGATAGATTTGTTTCCTAACTCTGCAAAGGATAATATATGATGTATAATAATTTCTGTCTTAACTCTAACAAGAGCTAAATGTAGATATTAAATGTAACATTTTCATAGTACAGGGGGCAGTATTGGCCTGGGTAATATAATGCGGTTTGTGTATGTGGGACAGACAAATGAAAACCCTCCCATTTCCATCTCTCAAATATATAAGTAGCTATTTAAAAACCCTTTGAGGCAGCTTCATGCTTGTTTTGAATAAACGTTGCTATTTATTCAATCCCTTTGAAGATGTGAAGGATGACTTGGGGCAGGAAACTCTGTGAGAAAGCTGTATACAGTCTTCAGGTCCTCAAAATTTTCTATTTTGACCTCACTGGATCTTAGTGAAAACGGAAAAACTAGAAAACTAATCTTGTTTATTCCTTTAATTAGGTATTTCTTTTGAATAATTAGTTGCTTGGATTACTACTCACATCTAACCTCTTTTGCACAGGCCTTTCATAAGCTCTCCTCTTTCTTTTTTTTTGCAAAGCATTTTATAAGGCTCCACTTCCCTTAAACATCACTCCTTGTTCATGCCTTTTCCTTAAACTGCCATGTATAGTAATTCTAGTGCTGTGGAGGTCATTAAAGAAAAACAGATTTTCAAAATTGCCCTTCAGGAGTGATGGTCCTTTTGTCCAAGTTGCAGTACTCTGAGTGAGTACAGTAGGAATTTTTTTGTTGCTATCACAATGCCATGGCTTAAGCAATTACTGCAGATGTCGTTTGTGTGGAAAATTTCTCATTTTGGTAAGCTTCCTAAGTTGAAGAAGGTTTCTGCATGTTTTCTTAAATCTGCCCTCACAAAAAGCAGCAACTCTGAGTCAAAAGGGACAGACCACAAAAGAGGTGTGCTTTTGTCTTGCTGATAATATTTTTAATAGCATTGACAGAAAATTTCTTGCCAGTCAGCAGAGCTTTTAATCAACACTGTCAGCTTGATTGACTTGATTCAATAGAAGTTTAAATGAACAGCACCTTTCCACCAAATTAATCAGTGCCTTTTTTTTGGCACTGATTATTTTACTGTTAATTTTGTAATTTTTTGGGTTTAATTTCTTAGATAGAAAGCTAAAATTTGTCTTTATCTAATACTGTTTCTTGACATTCTCCACAGTATGCCTAGTCCTGGTGGCAGTCTGAGGCTAAGACATTATTAGGATGCAGGGAATGCTGCAGTATTCTTAGTGTCTTATCTTCTGGTACATCAATACTTATATATTTATATATACCTAGTTCACTGTTTTTGAAACTTTTTGAAAGTGTGGCATTCTCTGGGTCAGCTGTGTCTGTGCTACTTCTGGACAGAAAAGATAAAACTATCCTTAATTACTTAGAGTAGCAGAAATCACAATTCCTCAGCCCTGCAGAAACTGGAAAGTGCTTATAATTAAAGATAGTTAGTAGTCTCTTCAGCTGCTACTCCTTGGCTATCTTTAGCCCTTGCAGCCTTTTCTTCCAACTCTCACTTATGGTGGTATTAATGGCTATGTGGCTATGGTGTGAGTCAGTTGCCATCAAACCCTAAAGTCTAACTTTGGGCAGGAAAAGAGATGAAATTTCACTTGGAAACCACTGTTTAAGAAGTACTAGATCTAATTTAAGGAAACTAAAAAGTGGAACTGTCTAAACATCTCTCATCACTCTCTTATACCTCAACATGAAGAATAAATAGGGCCAATGCAATTCAGTGACATAGAACATCTCTCCCTCCTCCTAATTCCCTTCCAAACAAAACAAACAAAAAGTTGTTTTCAACTGAAAAGGAACAAGAAGCTATTTCCTGCTAGGATAAAGACTGGGCAAAATCTGCCTAGTTTATTTTGGCATTAGCAGAATTAGAAGACACGTCAGTGTTGTACAACTGTTTGAATATAGAATTAGCAAAACATTTTGAAATATGTTCCTGGCTGACTCATCACACTGGCATAATTTAAGTTCAGGGATCCAACTCAGATTTACAATAAAGAAAAAAGAGACAAAAACTCTGCTGCAATTTTGGTTTCAGGCATTGGTGGTAAGAGAATAAAATATATTCTGGATTATTTATGCATGGACAGATATAGGAATACATTGTAGTTGTACTAATTGTAGAACTTGTTTCAATGTTCACACAGGCAATATGTAGGAATCACAATAGACAATATGTCAATACACTTCCGGTATCTCATGCTACCCTTTCAGCATGGGGTAGCCTCTCTGTTTTTGTTGCAGTCCAGCAAGGACTTTAGATAACTTGCTGTCTGAAATTATTGCTTCAGCTTGCTCATGCTCACTGAAGTGCTATCTCTGTCCTGGAAGCATTTTTGAATGCGTTTCAGTGGACCCTTTGTATGTTACTGTGATACCTACTTAGCTCTGATGAAAGTAAGGAGGTCTCTGAACTTTCTCACTGTTTTTCTAGTCTTTGTTTAAAAAATGTAAAAAAAGGAGCTGTAGGTGTCTTTAAGGAAGTTTGCTGCTCAGAAGTTTACCATGAGGACAGAGTTTAATTTGCAGTCACATATGTCAGAGGTGGCTCTGACTTCTCCTTGGACTATGCATTAAAAACTTGTACCACCATCCTGAGAAAGGCAAACCTACTCCTGCACTCCCTGGTACTTTGTTTTACAGTGATGCCTGTCCTCATGGAGGCACAGTGTGGATTCAGCTCTTCTCAGTTCCCTTTTACTACCTCTCTGCTCTGTGTCAGCATCCTCCTACATCTTCAGTCTGTCAGAACTGAAAGAAATACTTGTAATTAAGAACCTTCCTGCACAGGGCTCAATCTAAAGGCTTTTAACATGGATGCCACTACTATCCTCAACTGAGAAAGTGGAGGAAAAGAGGGTGAAGCCCCCATTTACCACCCCCAAATCTGTGTGGTGTGATAAAGGAGACAATCAGTGTAGGGTATAATTGGCCTGCCTGGGACCTCCACCTCTCCATCCCATTGCTCTTCATCCCTTGCTGTCACTGACAGTGCTGACCTAGTGACCTAGGAAGGGAGTGTCTGGGTTGTCTGAGCTGGCTGTCCTGGCTCTTCTCCTACAGGCAAGCAGAGGAGGCAAGAAGGCTGCTTCCAGGGCTCAAGAAGGAGTCATCCTGTGCTGGACCTCATGCCAGGTAACAGAGCAGCAGAGGGAAATCCAGCTTCTGACTCAAACTAGACCTGTTTGAAGGCAACAACAGTGTCTTGGACCCCTCCTGAAACTCCTAAGAGATAGGTTGGGGAAGTGCTTGGATACAAAAAATTACTAGGATTAGTTCAGTTGGTTAGAGCATGGGACTTCTAAGTCCTATGCCAAGGTTGTGGGTTTGATCCCCATATGGGCCATTCACTTCAGAGATCGACTCAGTGATCCTTGTGGATCCCTTCCAATTCAGAATATTTTGTAATTTTGTGATTCCAGGGATAAAGATTGTGCAGTGTTGCTTCAGCCATAGGGGCTTGCAGGGGTACATACATAGTGCTGCCTGCCCTACCAGCTTGGTCATCACCTGCATAGGGCTGAACAAAAGCTGTTTCTGACAGGCAGGTGGTCTTTTGCTCATCTGAGCTCCCCTCTGCTTTAAAGACATGGCTAATCCACCAGGAGGTGGCTTAGTGCTTGTATCCATCAAATGGTAGTCATGATAGTCACGCTCTTTAAATGGAGTGAAACCAAATGATGCCATTTGGTTGCCTACAACTTGTGTCCTCAATGCAGCAATGAATGTGAGAACTGAGAGTGCTGCTTACTTGGCCTGTAGACTTTGTCTTCTTGGAAGTTACTCTCTCACCATGAGGTGAGCAGTAAGTTTAAGGACAAGGCAAGCAATATGGTATGTATTCATGTCAGATATTTATGGCACAAGTTCATAACATTTTACAGTCACTGTGTTGGTGTTTGCTATTTTGATGGCATCTATCACAAAATCAGACCACCAGGACTTAAACAAGAAAGGGAATCCCAAATGTGAGCTCAAACCTAGTGCTACCAATATTCTGCATTCCCATTTCCCCCTGTAACTTCCTCTGTACCTTAAAATCAAATGTGTGAAAGAAAAGACAACATATTTTGTAACTACCTTACTCACCACCAAAAGGCTTGATGATATGTGTAACATGCTCTAACTGTAATAGTGGGCATCAGTGTAATGGAAAGTAGCACAAGCAGTGAAGAATAGCACTGTGTTCTGTTATCACCACAGCAGGAAGGTAAGAAGGTAATATTCCCCAAACTTTTGTCAGAAAATGGCTTGCTATAACTGCTTGTGCAATTCTTTGTATCATTCAAAAAAGGTTCCTAGAGCAAACATACGGACTTGTCCTTTCTAATCCACAAGGCGAAAGAGGACCCCCTAGAGAATTATTCATGTTTTTACCTCCCATAGGTTATCTCTTTTTCTTTGAATGTGTACCAACTTGACTCAGCTGCTTTCTGGTTATATTTGAGAATCTTACTCAGCTGCAGAGAGCTGGAGATGGTTCACAATTGCAGCAGCACTCTAACTGGGTAACTCTTAAGAACTGCTCCTAGAATTTGGCACCTAGCAATGGGAAGGATAACATTCATTATACAAAGAGCTTTCTGAAAAGCAACATCAGGTACTTCAGAGACCTGCCTTGGACCTAGCACCACAGACATACCATTGAATGTTATTGCAAAGAAGAGGTGACCTTCTCCAGGTCACAGGCTACCAGACTGTCTGAGGTGCTAATTCTTTTGCTGCAGTCTCTGCTTCTCAAAAGACAGCTTTTGCAATATGCAACACAATGTGTTAAGGCTGAGACAATATTTTGACAGTTATTTTCCCTCTGCTCTGATGGCTTTGGCTGAAAGCACTGCATCAATAACATTAACTAAAGAGAAGCGTGCAGACATCTTGGCAGAGTTTGAGAGATGACTGATTGGGCTGATGCAATGAAAGAAATCCCTGTTCTTCCTTGTGCTCAGACCATGAACCCTGCAGGTGTAGAGGGGCATGTCCCCGGAGGTCGGTATGGGGATGCTCCAGGGGAACTGGAGGCAGGCATCCTATTGCAAAAATGAGTTTTAGCCTCCCCTGTGCAAACCTCTTATTCAAAGACGCTGATACATCTGTGACTAATGTGTTGGACTTGATCTCTCTTCAGTATACTGACTTCCCTTCTGAGCATTTTCAAGCATTGGCACTTTACTGATTTGTTTATTTTAAAAGTGGATTTTGTCCCTGTTGAAGCCTTACAGCCCCTGCTGTGCGACACTCTCTCAGGAGAGCAGAGTGACTGCAATGAAGTACATAGCTGTTTGCCAGGAGTAAGTGGCTCGCTTTCTGTTATTTCCCTTTTTCTTTTTTTTTTTTTTTAGTCAATGATTTTTCCCTGCTTGGGTTTTTAATCATAGCCAGTCTTTCTCCAATAGCCTGTTCTCCCTCGTGTGTCTGTGGATATGCGTGCACATGGGAGAGAGGGAAGCAAAGAGGGAGGCAGAGACTGAAACAGTTCTTGGGCTATGTTGACAGATGAATTCTTCCTCATTTGTCAGGTTTCAAGCCTGTCGGCAGCGCTGCTGGTAAGTGGGAAAAAATACGGCTAGGGAGGGGAGGGCGAGGCTGACCTGGTGGGGGCTAGACCGAAAGGGGCCTGTGTGCTGCCACTGGCACAGCAACAGGCAGCGTGGTAAGGCAGAGCTGCAGCCTTGGGGACCCCTGCACACACAGCTCACTCCCCACAGCAGCCCCTGCACACACAGCTCACTTGTCAGCAAGGGATTTTCCTCCCCTCCTCCCTTGATCAAGATCCCTCTGCTGCTATTATGGGTTGTATCCTTGGCTTATTGTGAAAGCAAAACGAAACAAAAAACAAAGGGAAAAAAAAATCTGCGTGGTTTTGCAATCAGGAGATGAGCCTTTGATCCTCTTGCTCAGCCCGAGGATGGTGGCATGCTGGCACAGCTGCCCCCCGTGTACACCTGAGCTCTCCAGGGCTGCCCACACAGTTCCCTTTGCAGGGATGGGAGAGAAGAGTGTGCCAGAAATGCTCACTGCTCCCTACCAGCGTTAAAGGTGTAGAGTGTGTGTGTGTGTGTGTGTGTGCGCGGCGGCACCAGCTGTCCTTGCACAGCTTTAACCAAAGTGGTAACCTGCAGCTATGGAGTCACCGACTAAGGAAATTGAAGAATTTGAGAACAACTCTCTGAAATACCTACAGCCAGAACAAATAGAGAAAATCTGGCTTCGTCTCCGAGGCTTGTAAGTAGTACTTTTCTTTTCATCTCCTCCAATTTCCTCCCACTGTCAAAATTATTGTAGCACTTTATTTTTTCTTCTTGCTGTACCTTCAAAATCTCCCAGCAGTTTCCACACCTGTTCTCCAAAAATAAAGTGACTTTACCTTAGCAAAAGATTCATTTACTTCCTTAAATTGAACTGCTTCTTACATTAAACATTTTCTTAGCAAAAGATCCATTTACTTCCTTAAATTGAACTGCTTCTTACATTGAACATTTTCAAGTGGAAATGTAGAAATGCCATTAATGAAGCATTTTAAGATGTAAGAAGTTACTGGAATTTATTCAGGTGTTATACTAGAAAAGTTTTGTTATAGCCTGAATGATACTTAATTGAATCCTCTGTTTTCAGTAATATTGCCCTTAGCTGCAGCACAGAGACTTTTTCCCCACTGCAATGTACACTATTTCTAGCACTGACATGATGTATAAGGACAAAATAGGCAGAGAAGGCACAACTGGAAAACATTTCCAATAGCATTTGTAATGGCAGCAAATTAATCTTCCACTGATTTGATTGTACTTATTAATTTATATGTTAAGCCTGACTTGCCATGAGATGACTGTATACTGCCTTCTGAGTAGAAAAAAGTATCTGTGCTTAAAGAACTTGGCACTGCAGAAAAGAAAAAGCTGTAGTGTCTGCCTAGCTTCTTGAGAAACAATATCTGGTGTTTTTCATATTCTCAGTATGTACAATTCTGTCAGCCATTTGCCCATCATTTCTTGGCCATGGCAAAGAGGAGTGTTACTATGTTAAACTACAACCCTTCCTGTGTTCAGAACTGTTTATGTTTATATTTTTTTTCTTCAGCCTCACATGTTAGAGTTATTAAAATTTCAGCCCTCAATGGAAAGGTAGAGGGGAAGGGATCAAAGAGTTTTGGAAACAGCAGAAGCAAAAAAAAGGAAGAGTAGGCCAGTAGTTAAAAACAAATGGGTCCAAGTTAAACTGGAGTTGCTTTTGGGTGTTACTTTGTGTGAGCAGCTATGGTATGTTTTAAAAAGCATAGCCAAAACTTCTGTAGGACTAAAAGCAATATAACAGATATACATTAACATGTGTTTCTTTCAAAGCATCATGCCAGGAAGCCTGTTTTGTGAAGGAACCTAATCAAAGTAGATGACAGCTGTCTTGTGAGCCTTCCTAATTGAAGACCCTCACTAAACAAACCCTCTAGTAGGACTTGTTGAATTTCTGTTTAATATAGAGTTTAGGAGCATGCTGATTTGGATTCTACCTGGAGTTCATAGATAAGCCGCATTTGTGTTCATGACCTCTCCTGCAGTTAGTACAAGGCAGTGTCTGTATATTATACAACAAGCTTGGGTCTCTTCTACCTTTTAGAAAGTTAGAACAACTGTAAGACTTACTCTAGATGTATAATAACTAAAACTAACACTGTTTTTCAGTATAACCCTCTTTGTCATCAGTGTGTACGAGTGTAACAAATATGTCTCTTCTTCCAAGTTCCAAGATTGTCTAAAGAGGAAAGAGTTTTTTCTGCAGAATTCTTAATCACTAGATGAAAATAGAAAAGAAAATTTTCCATTCCCAGTTATCTAATGGAGGCTTAGTGCATCCATACACACCAAACAGGTTTGGCATAATGTTTCATGATTTTTCTTGTCTGTCTTTATGCATACCTATATGTGTAAGAAGGACAATCAGATGTGCACAACCCTCTTAGTTGAAGCTTAAATAAGAGGCTTCATCCTGGAGAGAACAAATACTACCTGAGAAAATCCCTCTCTCCTCTGACACAACAGTGCTACCAGCACAGTGTTACACAGGTACTGAGAGCATGCTGCTGGCTGAAGCTACCTGAGGACTTGTAGTCTGCAGCAGACAGACACCCAGTAGATAATTTGATCCTGACATCTCTTCTTAAATGGGAAGGGCTGTGATGATTTAAATAATCTGAGGTCTCAGCATTGTGTCGGACATATCTTTGGTAGGACTTCACATGTGGCAGCTCTGGTACTTTCCTCTCCTCTTCCCACCCCCGGTGCCAGCTGGTATGTTTATTCACAAAGACTTTGTGGACAAAACAATATTCATCACCTGGCTTTTCTAGGAGGCAGGAGAGAGGTGATTTTTCACCCCTTCTCAGCCTGCTTGGTTTGAAGGGAATGGAAACCCAAAGGCTGCCTAGTAGTGGTTGAGTTGAAGGTCTTTTTTGATGCTCTTAATTTTCTGCTGAAGCAGGTCTGGTGAAGGCTTTTTTGCCATGTTCCTGTTATTGTTCTGCTTTGCAGGATGTCTGGCCTCTAGGGGTTTGGGCATGGAATATATTTTCAAGGTAAAGGGACGTCTTTTACACAGTGGAGAAGGACAGACTTTTGTGAGGCTGAAGCCACGTGTCTGTTGCAACATGAGTCATATGTTGCTGTAAAAGGCAGACAAGGTATTGAATTTGTCTCTGGAGTGGAATGGAGTGGTAGGGTTTGCTTCTTTCTGTTTTGTATCGTTGCAAAATATGGTTTAGTCAGGACAACACAGTTGCTTTATAAGCACAGCAGTGTGAGGTAGTGGTTGTTAAGCCATGTACAAGTGTCTTTTGCTTTTACTGTTTAAGAACAGTACTGCATGTGCCATGTAATGGTACTCAGGATAATCTCTTCCATAACCTTGCCCAGAACCAAGGTCAGGCTTGACAGGCCTGTAGTCCCCCAGATCATCCTTCTAACCCTTCTTGTAGATGGATGGTACATTTACTAATTTCCAGTCAGCTGGGACTTGTCTGGTAAACCAGGTGTTTTGTTTAACCCCAGCCAGCATTCGAGCACCATACAGCCACTTGCTTACTCCCTGCGCCAGCAGGTTCAGGGAGAGAATGAGAGGGGTAAAAGCTAGAAAACTCATGAGTTGAGACAAAGACAGTTTAATAGGGAAAGAAAAAGCTGTGACACAGAGCAAAACAAAACAAGAAATTAATTAATTGCTTCCCAAAGGCAGGCAGGTGTTCAGACATCTCCAGGAGATCAGGCCCCCATCACATATAATGCCTACTTGGGAAGACAAAAGCCATTACTCCAAATGTCCCCCATTCCTCCTTTCCCTCACTTTATATGCTGAGCATGATGTCATATGGTATGGAATATCTCTTTGGCCAGTTTGGGTCACCTGTCCCAGCTATGCTCCTCCCAATTTCTTTTGCTACCTCCTCACTGGCAGAGCATGAGACAAGGGAAAAAACAAAAAACCCTTGACTTATGATAAACATGACTTGGGGAAAACCCAAAATGTCAATGTGTTATCAATGCTATTCTCATTCTAAATCCAAAACGCACTCTTAACAGCTACTGAAATTAATCCTATATGAAACCAGGACACCAGGACTGCTGGCAGATGACTGAAAGTGGTTTGGCAAGTTCTTGTCTCTTAATATTTTAGCTCACAGAAGACATTAAGGTTTTAAAAAGTCCAACAGAAAGGACCACTTTGTTAGGAAGTGTGTTTTCAGTTTTCAAGTGGAAAATAAAAATATGCTAATTAGTTTCTGGAGGTGACAGAGTCCCAAAGGCTTTATTTGATCTTGGTTTCTGTCCTCCTGAAATCCTGTGTTTCTAGGTTTAAACTGAAGTCCTGTTTGGCCTGAGAGCAGAACAGAGCTACCTTCAATCACATTTAAGTGCAGCTGCTGCCACCCTTTTTCTCATTTGGCTTTCTTGATGGACATAGAGAGGAAATATACATCAAAGAACGATGTTAAAACACCTCTCTGTAGACACCTTAGGTCCAAGTTTCACTTTTATTACGGTTGTCACAGTTCACAGAAGGATTAGGAAAGTCTCATTTTTTTAAGAAGTGGATGCTGGATATGTGCTGGAGGCAGCAGTGCAGCGTAGAGATTCCTGGTTTGGGTGAGCTGTGAGTATGGATATCTTGATTAGTTTTAGAATTTGCCAGGGTCTGGTTGATCCATTATATTGTTCATGTAGAGTGAAGAAGGGCTTAATTTTATTGGTAGGCTAACATGTAAGTTAGTCTTGTTTTATGCTGCCTGTGGTATAGTCTGTGAAGGAGCAATGGGAACAAGAGAAGTGTTGCCAGCTTCTAGTCTCATGCTTGACAAATGGACAGAGGAGAGAATATATTTGAATAAGCAGAAAAACAGAACCTTCAGAAAAATGTAATAAAAAGCGATGGTGTTTGTAATTATATTTATTCAGTAGACTGACACATTTTGCCACAGTTCTTCTGTTACTTTGTTCCACAAGCTGACTTTTGAATCTTAAGTCAATATATGAGTCCTGTAGGTAACCAAAGAGGGAAGAGTTCATGTTAAATAGTAAAATGTTGACCAAGCAATAATACACACTTTGTTATTTTCCATAATTATAAAAGAACTTTTATTCTTCTGAGGATAGTACAAATGAAATACATTCATTTCAAGCCCAGAAAGTCATAAACCCACCACAATCTGTCATAGAAGAAGGGGTCTCCCTTTGTAATATTAAATTCAGTGCTTTGCAATTATCACTCCTATAAAGCTTGCAGTCCTGCAACAAATGAAAAAAGTTATGTTTATGAAGATGAATTTAAACCTTAAGTCAAAGTGAAATTAAAAGTCTATATCTGGAATTCTTTTTTAAAAACTGTCATGGTAGGATAGGAGTCCATATAGAAAGAAGCAAAACCTGATGGAAGGCATCACTGAAAAATCCTCTCTATATGTTTTAAAAGCTGTGAGGAGAGGTCCTCTCCTAATCTGACAGTTTTTGGTGGACTCATACACTGTATTAAATCCAACTAAGACCTTGAAAGGATTTTTATTTACTGTGTTTCTATTTCTTCCTAAAAGTCACACAAAACTTTCCAGTTCCAGTCCTTTTGTCTTGTTTCCTCAAAAATCACTTCAGCCTCTTCAAAATCCTAAAAAAGGTCTGACTCTGATCCTGACTGGTAGGTGAGGGAAGCTTAAGGTTCACATATTAGGGCAGACCCAGTAAATACTACAGAAACAGTGAAACCTTTACAAATGCAATTTGCTCTCAAAATACTGGGAATTTGGATAAACCAGAGCTTTTCTAGAAGGGCTTGTTTCATAAGGTTTCATAAGGTTTCATAAGGATTCATAAGGCTGTTTCTGATCTCCTGAACTGTGCTGGACTAAAAAGCATTGATACCAATGTGTTTTCAGGGGTGAAATTAGAATCCAGTTCCTGATCTTTGGTGTGGCGTTGGTGGTGGTATTTTTTGTTGCTGGTGTTGTTTTGAGGTTTTTTGGGGTTGTTGTTGTTTTTTTGCTTGTTTTTTAAATTTGTTTTTTCTTTGTTTTCTTTGTTAAAACTAGGTTTTCTAAGTAATTAGTAGCTTAAGAAAAGTTTTGCCCTGTGATGATGCAAAAATTTCCTCTGACAGTTTTCAACCCAGAGTTGTGCTTAAATCTGAATTGTAGATAAGCAACAATCCTTTCTCCTGCAGACACAAACCTTTGCCAAAATTTATTTGGAACTGCCTTGGATATTTGAAAAGCAGATTAAATTTGAAGTTGATTATAAATACAAAGAAACCTGAACTAAAATTTTGCTATAGATCAAGAATGCAACTCAAACTCTGGTAAAACTCATTGTAATTAACTCAATCAATTAACTTCAGTGAAGTCAGGATTCCTTGAAACAATTGGTAACGTGGATATTAGAAACTTCTGAATTTTCCTGGCCAAGAAGGTGGGTGCAGAGTTCTTGGAGAGACATGGACCTGTATGGCTGTCAAGGAGAGGTTGGAAAGGCTGTGTCTCTGCCAAGAATTCCAATTCATGTCACAGCAGTCTGACCTGCCTTTTTTGGGAGGACTTCTATACCTGTCAGTTACGTGGGATGAAATGTAGGACAACAATGTTTGTACGAACATCCTGAATGGCTATTTGTGTCATTTGGGTTATATGGCAATAGCTGTACCATCACTTAAGGAGTGATTTTTTTATACTAATAGACATAGATACTGTTCATGGACAAAACTCCTAGCCAAGAAAGAAAGTTTCACAACATCCTTCTGTAGCATGAATCCTAGCTTGGTACAAAGCTCATTTCAACACCAAGATTAGCACAAGATGGATGTAAGATCTATGCAATTTTTAACAGTTAAGGCTATACAGTGCCCTTGAGCTACGGCTGTGGCAGGCAGGGCCAAGGAACAGAAGTAGAGCATCCTTACAAGGCTGAGCAGTTCAGATGGTTGCTGTAAATGATGCTCAGATCACACTTCCTCCCATGCCTCTTGTGGAGCAGCTGGTTTTCAGGGATTCACTAGTAATAAGCAGTTACTGGTGTCTGTTAAGCAATGAGTCTGAATACACAATTTAGATATGCTTCTCTACACATATTGGTGCAGCAGGGACAGTTATAGCCAGATGGAAAAACTCTCCTTCTTCAGACTTGCTTGGAAAGTAAAAGGAGAGGAAACTGTGGGAATTGAGACTGAGAAGGGAGAATTGGGAGATCATCTACAAAAGAGCGTACTGGCTCATAAAAAGGTTGGAGAGGACATTTTAAAAATAGAAATTAAGAAAAGAGTGTTGGTGGGAAAAGAGATAGTCCAGTGAGTTCATCAGATTCTTACATGTACAATTGATTTATTTACTTCGAGACTGAAATAGTTCACAGCCCAACATATATGCAAGTCATTTAGGAGTTTGAGTTGTGCTGAAAATCACAGGGACAAGGACTGCTTTTAAGGGCGTTTGAAAATGTGACCCATCTGTAGCATTTTTTGAGTCTCTCAGATTTTAGTGAAGGCCTTGAAGGAAAGCCTGGTTTCTGCAAGAACACTGCTGGTTGCAACTGCTGCCCACAATATTGCTTCTGTGTTACCTTCTAAGCTTGTCTTTGTTCAGAAAAATGAGGGTCTCCTCCTTAGGAGGCCATTGCTTTGTTTTGTTAGATGAAGGGGGAACTTATTTGGTATCTTGGCCACATTTTTGCTGTACTATCCATCAAAAGTCTTCCTCCCATGTGTTCCCATTAATGTCTGGGCAGTTATTTTTCCTTTCTTTCATTGCACTAGTTTTATATGTGCAGAGAGCCTATAGATTTGGATGCAGTTTGACAGGATATGTAGAGGTATTTCATATTGTACAAAAAGAGTCTTCAAAGTGCTCTTCTGAGAAAGGCTTTTGCATAAATGCTCAGTGATCTTTTAAAGATTTGTTTCTAATTAGCTCTACTGCAGTGAATATCTTGCAAATGGAAAAGAACGAAATTCCTGTGTTATGTAAATTTGCTGAAAAACTGAAAGTAAATTATCATAATGGTCCTACCTAGCCTCACATTCTATGAAATGTCAAATTTCACTTTGAAAAACCTATTTACCTTATGAAGTAAGGTAAATCTTATCTGCTCCTCTTCTGGGCCAAAGGCAGGGAACTTGACTCCTCCCTTACAGCAGCCAAACTTTTAAGAGCTAGATTAGCTGTCTCAACCATGGCACCTGGTATGTGGAAGGGACAGGACTTACTTATTTAAATACATCTTTATATCTGAGGCTTCTGAAGACATATCCCACTCCTTCTCCCATGGTTTCTGTGCCATCTAGATACTTGTGAGACAGCTGGTATCAGGATGGAGGTAGGGTCTTAAGAAATAAAAATCTTGCAGAGCCTCCTTCATTCTCTGTGTACATGCTCAGCACCTGTTCCCATCTACTCACCTGCCCATTCCAGTTCTCTCTCCCAAAATTTCCTCCTGTGTGGCAAGATATTCCCATGTTGAGACCACAGGACAGTGTTTTTGAGCTTGCAGATGGCAGTACTGCCACCTCTCTCTCTTCACTTTCCTCACTTCCTTCCCTTTACCCTCGGGTCTAATTCAGTGGAGCCAGCTGTGTGCCATCACATCTGTATCATTCGTGTCTAGGGAGGGGAAGAACAAAAGATGGGCAACCTTCTTTACTCTCTGCAGAAGATAATGTTGTAGTGATATGGAAATGGTGTGGACAGAGAAGCAGGTATCCTTCAAAAGACGATGAACCCTGCTGCAACCATTAATTTTGAAGATAGGAGCCTCTGTGAAACCCTTCTCTTCTGCAAACACACTTTCACTAGCTATCCCAGAAACCCATCATTGTTCACATTATTTTCCTTTGTAATGTCTGCTCCTGAAGACACGTAGAGTTCTAGGAAGCTTAGAAAAAGAGCATTGGCTTTCCACGAGAAGTTTAAAAGTTGCATTTTCCTAAGAGTAACATTTAATATCTGGCCTGCTAGTGAAGAAGCATTCTTAGGACAGCAGCAGTCCTGAGTTGCTACAAAACACAGTNAGCAGTCCTGAGTTGCTACAAAAAGTAGTGTTGCTAAAAGGCTTGAATAATTTTCAAAGTCTACCATGGTGCTTAAGGAGGGGAAAGTTTGAAGGTAGGGATGGGGAAGTGAACCTTCTTTTGGAAAGGGAACACTGCATCTTTGTGTAGATTTTTTTTCTCCCAGTGTTTAGGCTTGTTCAACAATAATCCAAGTGTTTTAGATTGTAACCCAGAGTCAGGAAAGGATCTGGCACAAACCCATGAGATTTAAAATTCTGCGTCACACCAGCTGTCTGTTAACAGACAGAAGGGGTAGGTTGTGTTTGGGGGGAGGACGATTGGAGGGGGAAGCAGTAAAAAGCAACATTTAGATCTAAAAATAGCAACAAATAGATTTACTCAAGCTTAGGGCTAGATGCAAATTTGTTTAGTGACTTTACGCACACAGCTTGTCTGGCCTGATATAATTCCAGTCCATGTTTCCTGTCTTCATATTTCACCCAGAGTATGAAGAATGATTCCCCCCTCCTCATTTTCATGCATACTGTAACATCACAGAGCCATCCTGCACGAGAAAAGCTGGACAGCTGACAGCTGACAGAATCTGAATATGTTAGTTTTACGTTGTAGTGATGATGAAAGTGAGTTTTTAACCTGTACATGCTTGTTTCTTTCAGGGTCTAACTGCTTTTTCCCACTGGGAGAGTGGAATTCCTGCTAAGCAGTATTATGTACTTCATGACACATCATGACACATCAATATTGCATATATATGTGCCCTGTAAAGTTCTGCTTTGTCGTATTCCCAGTACACTCCTTGTGCTGATTCATTTTCATTACTTTCATCTTAGTGAATTGAACAGATAAATATAGCTAAAGGATGCCCAGTAAACACTGTGTATCTCCTTTTTCTGAGACATTGTACTAGCAAGGAAGGGGCATCCCACTTTTTGACATCAGTTGTTGCCATGTAAACTCACTGTGAATCACATTTATGCTCAAACAGCAGCGGGAGGTATTCTTCCCTCTTGGCCCCTCTGATCCCCAAGTTCCACATTGTCTTCCAGAGGGAGAGACTACACAATAAACATGTTGAGGTACCAACCATCCTGTACTTTACTAATTTCAAAGCTAAAAGTTCCATAAATAATTTATACTGGCCACCCAGATAGTAGAACTCAGCCAGGCTAAATATATCTCTATTTTTCCAATAATAAATGTGTGAAGGTCATATACTACAATGCTTTGTCTTTTTTTTTTTTTTCACTTTTAAAGGATGAATACTGAGAACTGCTCCATTTTCTTTTTAGACCATAGGACTTTATTTTCCCAAAATGTACTTTCCTGTAACCGGATTTTTATGAGCCTGCATTTCTCTTGAGAATGTGATTTGCATGAAGTACAAGAGAATTTACTTGTTGTGTGCTGTGAAAAAGCAGAATGAACAATAGATCACGTTCTTTCAAAGGGTTAGATTTTCAGATGCAGACTAATTTTTCTTTTTACTTCATATTTTTTTTCAGCTGAATCCACAGCAAATACAATAGCATGAGCTTTTTGCTGTTGTTGTAGTTGGTTTTCTTTGTTTATGGTTTTGGTTGTTTCATTTGGTCTTTTGCATGAGGAGTGATGGAAAACTGAGTAAATACAGAAGAAGAACCTCAAAATCTCAGTATTTGTAGTGGCTATGTAAAAAATCTACATAAGTGAAATAATATTTTTAGAAGTCTTTAGAACAAAATTTGCTGACTTCTTTTGTAGTTAAGAAGCCAAAAGCCCAGTCAAGTCTATTTTCCAATACAAAGCCATTTCACTAGTGAATTTGAATTTACCCTTCTGATTTGCTGGTACTGAAAATTTTGGTGATACAGCTGAAGCACTAAGTTTTCCCTGCAGTGTTTCCTCTGCTCCTTGGAGATCCTTGTACCTCAACCTGCAGATCCTTGTACCTTACCTGTCTTGCTCGAAACCATCCTAAGCATACAGTATTCAATACAGATCAATTAAGTAAACCTTTCCTATGTTTCCTTTTCTCCTCTTTCAGTATACATATTGTGCCATGGAAAAATACACTGAAGTTAACTTTCCTCTTCTGATAGCTTGTGTTATTTATCAAAGTTTGAGCAAGCCATGATTGTCCTTTGCTGAAATAAAGCTAAACAAAATTATGTCAGTTGGTCATAAATAATTTTTATGTCAGTGGAAAATAATGTACCTTTAACTAATACAGCTCTCACACTACTGCTTGAATAGAAGTATTATACTTAGAATATAGTCCTGTCCAAGGTCACTAGGAGCTTGCTTTTACGCTAGCCTTGGGAGATAAGATCAAGCCATGGGTCGAGTTTGTAATGCCAATAGTTCAAGTCAGTTGTATCCTTATTATCTGCAGGAACAGATCTCATGAGCAACTCCCTTCTTACAAGTCTTCTTTCCCCCTTCTTCCTTCCCCCTCTCCATTCTTGAATCCTGCTTTGCTAGGGAGTTTGTGCCCAGCACTCTGTGTGGAAAGCGAAGGAATTTGGGCTCCAGTGCAATTAAAGGTCACCAGCTCTCAAGACAACATATAGTATAATAACATCATTAAACTCAGTCCACTCAGATCATATCCATACCATCCATTTGTAATACCTCTAGGCTCTGTTCACTCTTTACTAAATGCGTAGATAAGGGATTTGAGCTCTCTTGAGCTTGTACTGCAGAAGAAATTCTTGACTGACTGTGATCACAGAGGCTATTTTCTAAGAAGAATTTAAACTCTTTGCCTTTCCAGCTATGATTAACATCTCAGTACAC
>VZTT01045898.1:0-22011 GCA_013400855.1 Buphagus erythrorhynchus
TTTTTTCCTGTGAATCCATTGAAATGAGAGTTAAAAGCAAACTTTAGATTTAGTAATAAGAATCTAACATAGTAAGGTATTTAAATTAAATTGCTTTTTGTTTGATATTTCTCACTCCTCTCTGCTAACCCCCTCACCCATCTTTTTTTTTCTCCATTCTTCTTGTCTTGCCATTTTGGAAGTTGAAATTATGCTTTGCTGTCACTGAAGTGAATGTGGATTCTGCTGCTGGAAGAGCACACTGGTCAGTATTGTGTTTAATTGATCTAGAAATAGCAAAAAGGAAATTATTCACCCTGCCTCTGCTTATTTGTGTTTCCTGTAACTCGAGTTGTCTCTTGAGTAGAGATGATTTAATTAGAGAACAAAGACTATTTTAAATCTAAGGTAGGCAAGGGAGGCTTCAGTCTGTACAATCATTTGCATTTTTGGTTTACCTGTTTATGACAGTCTACCTGGCAAGTGCCGAAGGGCCCAAGTTTGCAGGTGAATACACTGTTCAACAATGAGTGATGTGGGAAGACACTCCTAACTTCTGTTTCTCTTGCTTCATGCTCAGGAAATTATATGTATAGTTATATACATATAAATATGATCATATATCCAGTATGTACTTGTGTACACAACTGATTGCATAGAATCATCCAGAGAAATCACAAATTAGAAAGTCTTTCCCTTTTTAGTGCATTAGTGTTAACAGAAACTTGCTGTAATTATGGAAAAACTTTTATTGCAGTTTTATTACCTAATATTAAGATTTTTAATGAAGCTTTCACAGTTGGATATATAAAATAATTATATCTCATCTAAGTTTTAACTTTGATTAAAAAGCAAAAAGCTTATTTGGTCTTAGTGAGATAGGTTCTATCATGATGTGCTTCTACTGTGATGAAGCTGTATCAAAACTATCCAGGCACTTGGTGTGTGGATTATTCTTCAATGTTATCTGTGCAGGTAGAGCACATGCAGCTGTGACTGTGCCCCAGGTACATACATACATACATGTACAGTACTGGGAGCACCACAGAGCCCTGATATTTTAAGATTTGTGTAGTCTTGGGACATAGTATCTATCATGAGAAGTTGAATTTGGGGCCTTAAGGAATATCAGGTGGGGCTGTGGCTACAGAAACCACAAGTATCTGCCCTGGGTTGCATTTTTTTGCGTTTGAGGCTCCATAAAATAGTAGGATTTAGTTCCCCTCATAAAATAAACTGGCAAGGAAGGTTTGTTTGCATATATACACCTATCCAGGGCACACAGGTCATATTTCTCCCTAATGTGGGTTTGTCAGTTCTGTTTGGGAATTTTTTTACCCTGTCTTTTGTAACAGCTTACTGCTCTCCACTGCTAGGACGATTATTGTTTAAGAAAATCAGTCAGTTAAATACTTTTGTATTAAGTGCATGTTATACTCTGCCATGACAAATGTGATTGATTAACTGTCTTGAGAAATTTATAACCTTTGATAAGATTGCACCAAGAGAAGTGCTTTGTTAGTTTTCAATGGAGAGTGGAAAGAGATTTTTGATGTTCCTCATTACTGGTTTTCCACTTGTGATGGGGATAAAATACAGTAAAGTGCTTTTTCCTCTTATATACAAGGGCTCTTCTGCCTTTCATACCTGGTAGAATTGTGTGGCCCACTTTGTATTATCATGAATGGCAATTGCCTTGTAAATGTGATGGCCATGAATGGGTGAATAGTCTGTCATCTCTTATTTTGTCCTTTGTCTCTGTGCTTTATTCACTTTTACCCTCTACAAAAGAGCTTTAATTTAGACCTGAGACAACAGTAGCAGTGCTCCAGTTCATTATAGATCTAGTGGCAGTTTTATTTCATTTTGATGTTCTTTATATTTTGATGGGTGTACTAAACAGTAGAAGCCATTTTAATCAAAAGAAAATTTCAATGAGAGCATGACCTGTAAACAGTGGTTTTGTAAGAGTCACAAAAGTTTCTGTTACACATTTGGAAATTATTTCCATGATTTAACTGCAAAGGGCAAGTAAATCACCTCCCTCTAAGAGTTAGAAAAAGGAGTGCTTTTCAGGATCTTTAGTTCTGTTAACTGACTCATTGTATCATCTCGGCTAATTAATTTCACCTTTTCTATGCTTCAGGATTTCCATCTGTGAATGAACTAATGACACCTACTTACAGGCAGTATTGTGAAGATTAATGAATTGACATTATTGAAGTATCCTGAGCTGGAAGTCCTGATGTAAGTACAAAATACTATTACTGATGCTTCCTAATTAATCAGTTCACAATATGCAGCATGTGGAATCACACTGGTTTAGAGCAAACAAACACTGGATTATGTTTGCAATCCGTGGGTGGTTTTTTTTCCCAGATTTCTAGTTTTACATGTTATTTGAACCATCTTTTGTGGTGAGTGTAAGAGTCTCCCATCCTCCCGCGGCACTTAGAGGCGAGATGGGCTTGACTTAGAAGAAATAGGTGATCCCAGTGATGCATCTATCATCCTGGCAGGCTTTACTGTGGATACAGAAAGGCAACCTCAACCTGCTCTGGTGTAACATTAGTAACGCTTTATCACTGTGCTTTTAAATGGGCATGGAGATGTTAGTGTTACAAAGAGCATCCCTGATCCAGAATCCCAGCAGGGCTGGACGTTCCTGCAGGTGAAGGTGGGCGGGAGGAGTGATGCTGTACACCAGGAAGCATTGGAAGGGAATTGATGTTGTGAAATTGTTTGTAATTTATGCGGATAACAAGGTCTGTTCTTCCTCCTCATGGCTGGGCTGCTGTTTCCATAAAGACACGGCTACAACTGTGCGGGTCTTACACTACATGCTTAAAAATGGAAAAATAATAATAATAATAAAAGCTGGAAACAGTTGAATTTGTCTGAGCATTGCTCTGACTAAGTAGTATGAAACATGAACCTAAATTCTCATAATTTTGAGTACACAGTTGACAAAAGAGGTGAATGCAGTTGCTGCTTGTATCAATTTCCAGAGACCGGTCACATTTCTAAATGTCTTGATACACTTTTTGTTGGAAATAGAAGTCACAAGATATTTTTTGGAGTTTCTTGTAACTGTTACACAAGTGCAGACAGGAAGGTTTAAAGTTTCACAAACATTTGTGTTTCTTTCTACTTATGTCACTTCTTTAAAAAAAAGAGTCTATCACGTGCAATTATGAAACTGCTTCATGTTTGACACAGTTGAAGATGTTTTCAAGCCACAAAAATGTAATTTTCTATGAGTAATTTTAATTAAAACCCCACTCTGGCAGAAAATGTCCTCGATCTTTGGAGTCACATGGTTCTTGGAAAGCTCTTCCTTGGCTGTGCAGGAGGTCAGACTTTTAAGGAGAGAGTCTGTGCACAAATGTGCAGTGCTGCTAATGAGAGGAATTTCACACTTCTCCTCTCTGCCTCAGGCTCTGTGTTGGTCCTGCCGGCTGCTGCCTCTGCAGCCTTTGGAATTAGATGTTATAATGAGTGCTGGGCCATCACTGAGCTGGTGCAGCCACATGCTGGAACTCTAGCTGGGGAGATGGCTTCCAGAAGGTAGGGTCACTCACTCTGCAAAAACAAGTAGTACTTTAAAGTGGGGTCTCCTGTTTGTTTCTGAGAGCATCTCAGCTCTGTGGCTGCCCTTCCTCTCCCCAGTGGTGATTTTCAAGCCAAACAGCCCTTTCATCATTGCTCTGGCTTAGCAGCAAAGTTGTCTGTTGATAATAGCAGGCTTCACTTCTTCCCCAGCTAGCTGGTAGTCAGGCAGCCAAAGAATGGCCTATCCAAAATTAGGATATGCTCAATGCACCATCCGCTGGTGTGGTTCCCATCAGCCTAATTACATGACTTTTGGGTCAGACAATGTCTCATTGTGTGGCCCTTGGCAGCTATGGGACGCCTAATGCTGCATGAATGTCTAATGTGGAGTTTGATGGCTATGACCGAGGCTGCAGTTCCACACTGGAATTGAAAACATCCGTGTAGTTTCCATAGAAAACCAGGTCAGTGGTGCTTCCATAAAGCATTAGCCCCAGGGAAAGCTATTGGTTGCTTGTTGCCTGTACAAATCTGTGCAGGGTGGGCAGTTTACAGTGCATTTCTCTTTCAGGTAAATGACAATTAAGGAGTCAGATTGATTTAGTCTTTAGTGACCTAATTTAGAATGCTAATTTATGGCAAGCACCATAGCTCATCCATTTATCTCTATCTTTTCTTTTATTTTGTGCATTTAAGAACACTTTGGAAGTATCTTACAAAGGCTGTAAGCACAATGAAGATGGCTTTGTACCCATAGGTTAAAAAAAATAATTTTATGTTTTCTTTGACTGCAAAAATTTTAGGTAGAACTACCCTATCTTTATGCTTCCTATAAAAAACCTGCCTTTTTTACAGGCAAAAGCAAGGTATGAGCGTAAAATGCAATTCATTGTAGATGAAGGCTGTAATATGCTTGTTCATTTCAAAGGAGAATGTATAACTAATTACATTTTAATTGAATCTCTAACGTCAACAGCTGTTTTTAAAGGATCTTTTTAAGCTACATTTATTTTTAGTATTTAGTATAAGATTGTCTTTCTTTGCATGCATCTCTCTTCATGCATTATTGCCCTTTAGAAAGTTCTCCTTCTTTTAAAGTATCAGTTAACACTAGCATACATTAAAGACTAAGCTGGTAAAATTTGGTTTTAAGATGCTTGGTATGGCTTTACTGTGTCGAGAGGAAAAAAATATGACACCACCAAAATGCCTTTTGTTTTCTTTTTCCTCCCAGAAGTAAGAGGTTCCACTTGCTGCCCAAAGTGCCAAGGCCAGTTCTCAGCTGCTGGTGGTTTATTCTGGCTGGCTGTTATCAGTTCCTCCACAAGGCAGCTGCTAATTACAGTAAATAGCACAACTAGCTCTTCAGATGGAGGGAGTTATGCTGAATTAGTCCTTCCCTGCTAAATCAACGGCAGCATCTGTGAGTATCCTTTAACTCAGAGGGATTAAAAACCAACTAACTGCTGTTCACACGAAAAAACTTTGTTAAACTTAGGGTTTCACATATCAGGGCTTGGTTCTCTTGACTTCCTGGGATGTGTATTAAAGTAAACCCACTCCCCAACAGCTCTCTCTGCTCTCACCAGAGGGGTTGGTTCATGTCCCAGTGGGTTTGCAGGTCACGAGCAGCTCTTTCTCTACACGTGCTGGGATTCCTGCAGCTGTGGAATTTACCCAGAGAGAAGGTACCCTCCTCTGCCTCTCCATCACCTCTCCTCTTGAGAACTGGGTGTTTATGTATGGTTCAGAATCTTAAGCACTCCAGAAATGGAGGGAATTATCTGAGAGATGATCACTGTGTTGCTGTGCAGGAATATGTAGCTAATACCAGGTTATTGTTCTTCTGTATAATTCTGTAATTCTATAAATTCTGTTTTATTTTTCTGTAAACATCAAAGCCCAGCAATTATGAGAACTCTGTGTTCGTTTTGGAAGGTAGTTCTGTTAGAGATTGAAATGGCAGTGTAGTTGCTAAAATTGCATAAGCAATAAATAAAATTTCATTATCTCTTGCAGAAAACTAGGCAGTAGTCTCAGAAAGACTTGACATCTGAGGCTAGGATAGTAATTGATGTAGTGGCAGTAAAGTAATGGCAAATCAGAAAAAACGGTGAATCTTTTAGATAACACCTACAAATGCATGGTGATTATGTTTTCACCAATAAATGGAGATTTGTGAGATCCATGATTTGCAAGAGAAGAGTTGACCCCTTGTATTTTAGTGTTAAATCTCTCTTCTCTGCTTATAAGTGCACTGCTTCTAATTTTGATTTTGTTAGGCAAGTGTAAATCTCAGTTAACACTGGTGACATTGCTGTAATTGCAAATATCTGGAGTCAGTGTATTTGAGAGAAAATCAGACCAGTTTGGTCAGATTCCTTGGAGGGGGAATCTTTGAAAGCAGAGTAAATTCATGAGAATGATAGGAGCTATCCCTCTCCTGATGCTGCTGTAAATGAGAGCTGAATCTGACCAGCTTAACACCACAGCTTAAATAGGATTTTTAATGAAGCATGCAATAGCTCTTACAGAAAAAGAGCTTCTTTTGTTTCAATAGTGTAAAGAAGACAGAAATTCTAAGATGTGTGGTCCTTCAGCACTCCAATGTCCACTTCTGCTGGATAGGTCAGCCATTCCTGGAGCAGCTCAAATTATTTTAATGCACTGATGGGGCAACTGAGACTAAAAATGATCCTTGGGGAGTTTGATTTAGCTCTCAGACAGTCTTGGCTTGCTGTATTAGGGAGCTGTGAAGATAAATTAACTGCCATTAAAACATGTTTAAAATTCTGGATTGGAGAGCTCAATAGAAATGTGAAGCATCTTGTTATGTTAGATGCTGTGGAATTAGCACCATGGTTTATCCCTAGCATTCAGCAGTCATTTCTCTGTGCTGGGGCAGAAAAACAGATCCAGTAAGAAATGTGCCACAGCTGGGCTGATGGAGGCTGCAGTGAAACAGCATTTTGATTTGTTGTGTTCTCAGAACTTTGCTTAATGTGTTACTATTTCTTCTTGTTAGAGCTGATTGAATCACATAAAAGTGAATTCCAGGAGCTGAATAGCTACATGGCTTTGTATTAGGAGACATACCCATCACTTCAGCATTGCTTTCCTGGTGTTAACAGCCTGTGCTGAATACCAACAGCACCATCTCTGTACGAGGGATGCTCTTCTGTACAGCTGGGAAAATGCACAACTCTTTGTACAAGACAAACATGTCTTGCATGCTGAGCTGTTGAAAAGTTGAGTAACTTGACTGGTGTCATTTTCAGTAATATTAACCAGTGGACTCTATATACTGACTCTTACTGTCACGTTGGATTACCATTTCTATCAGATAATGCAGTTTTTATTTGTGTGTGTGTTTTCATAGGTAACACTTGTTTAGCAGAGAGCTCCTGCATGATGTTTTATCCAACTTCTCTCTTGCCTTTCACCTCTCAGCTCAGGGTTGTGTGCAGATGAGCTGCAGCAGATGGGCTGTGCAGAGACAGTGAGGATTTGCCCTGCTGCACTGAAATTTTGAGAGTATCAAAAGTCACCCCAAGCTACCCGAGCCAACACATGCTTTCTTTCTGATCTCAGGGGTTCCAGGGTTTTCCTGCCATGTACTTTTGCTGCCTGGACAACAAGGAAATGTTTTGCTGCCTGTGTGCTCCCACACATGAGGATCCATGGAGCAGGTATTTTGTGTGTGGCTGAGAGCACAGGCAACACGTGTTGTCTTTGTCAGAAATATGCTTCTCCTGCTCTGAGGGCTATTCAGGTTATCTGTGTATAATACCATGAGCTGTAAGAGAAAGGGATTTGTGCCCTTTGAAGAAACTCCTCCAGTTTCTCTTCTGTGTCTCTTCAATGTGATACACCACTATCTATATTTTTTTAATTCATCTCTGTCCCCCACCCTCCTCTTGCTCCAATCTTTCAGGTAGTTAGAGTCTGGCTTTGGGCTTGCTGGGGGTTGCAGATTTTCATTTCAATGTGTTACTGAATTTTTTGGCTCTGGAGAAGAAGCCAGCCTGTCTCACAATGGCTCCTTTTTGCATTAGACACTGCCAGGTTAATAAGTGCACTGATGCACTTATTAAAAGCTTGGTTATTTATTAATTTCCTCTACACTATATTTAGGTATACACCTGGATTTGGAAATGATCAGTCAAATTTCTTCCATATTGCCTTGCTCTTCCTGTTCTCTTACATCAGCATAGAAAACCATGGTGTTGGTACTGGACTCACCTCTGGAAATCAGTGTTTCCAACCCATTTATCTGTGAATTGTCTTTCTGGATTATCTTTTATGCTTTTCCAATGAAAACCTTGAAGATGCCATGCCTTTCTTTTTTTCCTTCCTGACTCACAAAAATATAGAAAAACTTTCCCATTTACAGACCTGGCAAGCAGCAACCTGAGTGTATTGAGCACTTGAAGGCACAAAGTGAGAAGTAAAAGGGAAGAGAACTGGATGGAATAAAACTTTTGAATCCAGACCTTCCAGTCACACAGTGAGATGTGTTTTACTTCAGAGAAATAAGCATTTGCAATCACTTGATACCTATCTAAACAGGTGTTGCTAAACCTCCTAAATTCAAATAATTTAATTTTGAGTGAAAACCTACTGGTACAAACCAGTCTGGAGACACTCTTCTGCATGCAAATGGGAGGAGGGAAGGCTTGTTTGGAAATACAAATGTAACAGACAGAGGAAAAGGGGGGAAAGAGGCTGGAAAAGCAACAGAAGGAAAAGCCAAGTGTTGGGTAAAAAGCCTTCCTTGGAGAATTCACATCATTGTGGTGACTGCACTGAGGACCACCAGCACTGCCCTCTAAAAGCTGCTTGGAAATGAATGAGAAATTCTCTATCAGATTAGTTGGTGTTTTAGATGGCACAAAACTAGGCACTTTTCATGCTGTAAATTTAATTTTTTTTTTTAAAGCATAAAATTTGATTAGACTCCAGGAAATTCCTTAGAATTTCAAGAGAAGGGATGTGATGCAGTGCTGGGGCATGGCAAAGGTGCATTTTCACAGGTGTTCTGATCATTAATGAGGGGCTGTTCATGATACAGGTTATCACCTGGTGAGATTAATGTGATCTGAATCAAGATGCAGTGCAATCACACTTCTGTCAAATTAGCCTGGATGAATGATGCAAAGTTTATGCAGCTTTATGTTTTCAGATTAGTTTTATGCCTGCTGTGGGAGGACAGCTGACAGTGAGCCAGGCAAGGTTAGCAGCTGATCTGGTGTAAAGTCTTCCAGTACAGAGTCACCCCAATAAAAATTTTTAAAAGAAGTTAGCAAAGGCAAAGTGAGTTTGCATTGGCCCAGTGCTCTCCATCCAGTGGTCACAACATTGTGTAATACCATAAAAGCAGATTAACTTCTCTTTAGGTCACCAGCACACATCCCTGAGGATCAATTTTCTAGACCTGAGCAGGGGCTTAGGTGACCCCAGGCTGAGCTCAGCACATCGAGGGGCAGCCTGGCAGGTACCATAAATGTGTGAGTGTGCAGAACCTCATCTTACATCTTAATAGTGATGCTTTTTTAGAAAACTTTATGCAAATTATAATTCTGAAACCTACCTGCAGATGTTTCTGGTACAGCAAACTGGAGAAGAATGAGCTCCCCTGAAATGGCAGGTTAATATCTGAGTTTGTATTAATGCTGGTTGCATTCCCTGGAGCCAGCTGTTACAATCTCTGCTGATTTCCAATGGGTGCTAAAGGCTTCCTCTACCCAGCTCCATCTTCCCTCTGTGTCTCCTCCAAGAAAGCTCTGGCTCCAAAAGGGGCCAGAGCTGAGGGAATGGATATCCCATATGGGATCACTGAGCTCAGTGTGTTATTCTTTATTCTCTCAAAGACTGAAAGTCATTAAAAGTAAAGATGATGGATAAGTGGTGTTTAATCAAGAGCTGTCTTTAAGTGGGTTTAGTTGTGAAGTGGCAAGGGGTTAGAGAGGCTAATTTCCTTGTTATAAATGGGTCCACCTTAATTTGATAATTGGAAAAAGGTAATCCATGTTTTGTGGAATAAGGAAACATCACTGCTAAAGAAGCAGACCATTCATTTTCAGTGGTTTTCTCCAATTTTATTATTTGTATCAGAAAGGGTATGTCTCCTTTATGCATGAAAGACTATTTGAAACAAATAGAGAACCTGTAAATACTGGTGCAGCATTTTAACCCCCCTGAGTGTGGCCCTGGTGCCAGGTTTGTCTGTGCTTTCTCCCCTCAGTGCTCCATCAGGATCTGACCTGGATCACAGGAGTGGGAGCTGCTGTGATCACCCAGAGCTGCACGAGGGCTTGGTGGGGTCCTCAGAGAAAGGGGCTGTTCTGGAATTGGACCTTTCCATGGTGTCCATGCTCATTACTGATAGGAGTAACTGGAGAGGCTTCACAATCTTCTGTTGTGCAGCCTTGGTCAAATAGTTCTGTGTGTGATTGTGTTAAAAGATGTTTAACACAAGGTTTGGGGTATTCCTCCCCCCAAAAAAGTGGTTGCAAGAGGAATTTCTCCCTACAGTTTCTCCTAGGAAGGCTTACCCAGGTGTGTTCTTGTCACATGGCTGCTCTTGTTTGAACCTGTAGAGGAAAAGGGGAAATTGTGGCCAAGGACCCACCTGCCTGGAGGTGCCAGTCTTTTCTCTTGGTTAGCTGAGAGCTGGGGAGGACTCCTGGTGACTCCTTTCTCTTGCTTTGCTTGTCTTCATGTCACAAGAAACAACTGCAGACGTTGTTAGAGCAGATCTCAGGGATGTGTTGTCTCAGTTCAGGGTGGTATTGGCTTCCAAATTGTCTTTTTTTTCCCAGAACAATACAGTGACCATGGTGACAATAACTAAGCTGTATAGAAGACAGCTCCTTCCAGCTGTCTGCTGAGGAGTACCTTGTTCCAGTGGAGTTGTTCTGCCTGTTCCTGAGAGTCTACATGGTGTCAGTGAAGTTTTCAGCCATGCTGGATGAAAATGGATTCTGTAAGAACAAAGTAGGCTTGCTTATTAATCTATAGATAAGCTGATGTTTAAATGTCTTTTTCTGCTCTCTTTGAAGTGAAAGGAATAGTCCCAATAAGAGATTTGAATTGATCCAGTTGTGTTTTCATTTTCTTTGTGATAAATGTAACTTTCCCTCTCTGGAGAATGCCTGTCCCTCCTCCAGTGGAGTGAGGCAGCACTGGCATCTGTGCAAACCTCCTTGCTCGGGTTTCCCCACTGGGAGTTTTCCACCCTTGCTGCCCACACTGGCTCTCTAGAAACCACCTTTCTTTCAAAATCCCTCAATTAACTGTGAATGGTGCCAGGAAAGAGCCTGACCCTGTTACACTTTCTCTGTGCCAGACCTGGCTGCTGGCAGAGGAACTCTCCATATGGCTCAGCTTTTGCCATTTTTCCTGTTCTTCCCAGATAAGCTGACTGACCTGGGAGTCCACTTGGCCCTGGCACAATTTAAGCTGTACATAATCACACGAGAAAAGTAGAAGTGAAAAGCCAGTAACAGTGTGGTTTCTGGGCCAGGCATTAATTGGGCTGTGACAGAGCTGATTTCAGGTCCCAGATCTGCTGCAACCATCATCTGAAATTTTAGGAGGGTCACTTAACACCTCTGTGTCAGCCTTCCTGGTTTGGCCAGAGGGAGCAGTGCTGCTGCTTGGTCCCACAGCTTTCTGCCATCCCTCCTTTGGGGCAGGGCTGCTCTTTGTTTATGGGCTACCCAGCATGACAGGGATCTGATCTTGCTTGGGGTCTGTGCAGTCTCCAGTAATAGTAACACAGACAATCAGTTAACTGACTCAGAAACAAGTACTCAAACAACATGCCTGTGAGCTTTCTCTCTTCATTGGATTTTATTATGATATGGTCTTTGTTTGATTCACTCTATACCTCTAGGAACATTTATTTAGCTTATTTATGACATTATGGTTTTCTTAGAAAACCAGGGCATGGTTCTGAGTAGTCAGATGGATAATGCCTTTATTCATGTTGTTTCTCATGTAATAATTTTAGCCTTTACAAATACCTACTTGGGGCACTGAATGTATTAGAATTCTTGCAGAGTCTTCCCCCTCTCAGATATGATGGAATACCTTCTCCTGCTGGCTGGATTTGGACCCTCTGCTCAGGCTGTGACAGCCACGTTATTCCACACTCAGTGCCACTGTGATTGCCAGACTTACAGCATGAGTAAGAGAACCTGGTTAATAGCAATTGTATAAGCTTTATTTTTCCCTTTCAGAGGTTATATCTGGTTACTGTGTGACTGGAACAATGAGGCTAACCTCAGTTTTACTGTAACAAAGCAGCTATGAGTTTTCTGGGTAAAGTATATTTTGACTGACATACAAGTAGCTGTAGCTTTGCTGCACAATGGAGAAAATGACTTCATTTAACAGCTCTCTGTGCCAAGAAAGAAATAAAACAGCTCTGAGAATGTTGAAGATTTTTTTCCTGTTTTAATTTTAAACCTAAAAGAAAAAGCTGTTGCCATATAAGTCCAAGTCAATGGAATGTATAAATCTTTAAAAACGTTTCATAAAGTAATAATGATTTTAGTATATGTACCAAATGAGATTAAAGAGCTACATTTGGTTCTAATACAAAGTTTCACATTCAAAAGGACCATCAGTTTCCTGTTTAAAATCTACTTATATTGAACTGAATGGAGTTCAAACATAACGCCATTGTATTTCAGACATTTATCTTAATTTAAAACAGCTGAAAACCATTAATAACAGAGCAAGGAGATGCCGAGGTATTGGAGTTTCTCCCTCCCTTCTCTGCTTTTTAGAATAAAGAACCCAGAGGTAACATGTCCCTGCTTAGGCTGCTCTGCCAGCCTGCAGAGGATGAGGAGCAGGGTGTCAGCCCCTTGAAACCATAACAGGAGCACTCCTTTGGAAGGGCTGAAGGACATGGGGGAAACTTCCTTCACCAAGTGTCCCTTTCCAAACAGGGTGGGCCAAACAATGATTTATTGGAGCAGTTTTTTCCTCTAGCATCTTCAGGAGGCATTTGCAGTACAGGCACAGCTAATGGGAGCTCACCAGCCTGAACTTTCCCACCTTGTGGCTTCGATCTCAGTCTCTCCCTTTCCACTGAAAATTCTCCCTCTGCCATGACTGCCTTTAAGCATATAACATGACAAATCATACCACTGTGCATTTTACATGCCCTTTGTACGAATTTTACCTTCTCTGTCGTAATTCCACACAGGATTGCCAATTCTATGCCAGTCAGGCTGTTCAGAATTGTTCAACATCTTGGAGCTCTGAATCATAGTCAATAAAAATCAAAGCTGATTTCTGTTTTCCTACTTAGTGTTGTTTCCCAGGAAGAGATAGTGAGTGAATAGAATGAGTGGTAAGGGCATGAGAGGTCAGTTTTAGCACACCTTGTTGAAAAATGCTAATGGGGGCTGGGTCAGCCTTGTTTCAGGTGCTGCACAAAGAGAAGAGCCAAGTGCTGCCTCTGAAGGTCTGTAACATAAGTAAGCTTTACAATAATTTTCCAGTGAGTTTTCACACTAGAATAAATTACCTTGAAACCCCTTCAGAATGATAAAGGAATCATCCAGTTTGATGTTCCACTTTCGTGGGAACACCTTTTCCCCAAAGATGCCTGATATCCCACCAATCAATGTATCTGTCTAGTGGAATAATGTGAGAATGTAGTTTTTATTATCAGGCTCTTCCCAGGGAGCCTGGGCTACTTTGTAGTGCTATATTCTTTGCAGTTCCCAGGATCATGTGCATTAAAGATTGCTTAACAGCTGGTGAGTCACACAGCTTGTTCTTTGAGCTCGAATGCTCCATTAGGGCACATCCACCAGAGGTATTCTAACCTTTGAAAAAATCAATACAAGTAGCTTAAACATTCTAGGTTTTATAAAAAAAAAATCAAAACAAACCAAGAAAACAGAAGACTCTAAATAACAACAAACTGCTTGCATGATGTTTAAGAAATTAATCTCTTTTCCAGTGGATGTGTCTTAGGGGTGTATCATTTGCTAGAGAGCAGCACAGTTCTTGTCTAAATATTCACTGTGCTTGGGCATCAGACAAAGCTGAGTCTGAAGGGAGTAAAATGTCTTCTGAGTTATAAAAATCTTTAGTTCATTTTTTCAGCATTGCAATAGGGGACAGACAAGGCATGTTGAAGTGTACTCCCTAATTTCACAGGGGAGTTGGTCTTTTTCCTTAAATCATGAACTGTATTTACTGCAGATAATTGCAAATATGGCTTATGTGGAGCAATCCACAGTGCTTTACTAAGTAGTCAGAATGAGAGAGGAATTCTGTGGGCAGTGTGTATTTCCCTCGTGTTTAAATGTATATGATGTTAAACGAGTTAAGCTGGTCCTGGTTTAGCCAAACTTCCTGAGGAAATGAAGTATATGCTCCCTCTTTCCTGGTCAGTGCTGGGACTTCTCCTCTGTGATATTACTTGGTGGAGAAACATTGATTTGAATCAAATTTGACTGTGAGATGCAGGGCTGAAGGATATTGCAGTCCTCCAGATAAGGAGAAGCAGGCCAGCAGAGGGAAAACAAAGCAGAGCTTCCTTTAGGGAGCATACTGCAGACTTTGCTCAGTTGATTATTAGACACCTGAGGATGCAACCCTCTGCCATGCACACACATGCCACAGCTGAACAAAAACCAGGTTTCTGAAGTGCTGCCTGTGGAATAAATCCTTTGCATAAAAGGGCAGTGGTTTGATTTTTCTCTTATTGTCTAACCTCAGTGACTTTATTTCTCATTTTGTCCCCTTGGGATAATCACCAGCCCCCTCTCAGAACTCTTGGACTGCCTCTGCTTTGGGCTCTTTGGCACCTATCCTCAGTGCAAGGTGGAGAAGTCTCCCCATGCATCCCACCGCTGAGCCAGCCAGGCTGGGATGTGGCCACAGCTCTCCCTGTGTGTGGCTGAGGGATGTGCTGGTGGCAGGGCTGGCTGGGAGCAGCTCTGGGTCACTGCCCCAGGCTGTGGGCAGGGCACAGTCCAGAGGGAAACCTGGGCCATGCTGAGCTGGGCTGGGGATCCAGCCCCAGCCTCTGGATGCTGAGCAAAGCCAGTGATGAGCACAGGCAGTGACAAGGTGCTCCTTTTGGGACATGGCCCAAAGCTGCCAGGCAGGCTCAGTGTCCCAGGTCCAGCAGGGAGGGACCTCTGGTGCAAGAAGAGCCATTGGAGAAGGGCTGTGCTGAGCTCCAGATGTGGGGTGTGGGAATGGGTGAGGACTGGAGTGGGGCAGAGCACTGGGAGAGGAAAATGTGCTGGTGCTTCATGCCACCAGCACATCAGAAGAGTTAATGGCAGATGTGGCTGTGGAAATGTTCTGTATTTTCAGACAACCTTTAATTAAGACACTCCGTATGTAGCAGCGACCAAATAATATGCTGCCACTTGAAAGCTGTCAGGAGGGAAAAAGTGTACAAAGCTTCCTGATGTAGCCCTCTTTATTTTTATCTGAAAGTGAATTAAGAAACCTTTCCAGTAACAATAACTGTCCTTTCACATGAAATGATTTATTTAATGCACACTGTAAATACTTTGGGCATCTATATGGATTTATACTTAACCCCTTTCACTTCACATTGTTTAATCTAGCCTCATACTAAAAAGATTACATCTGAAAGCTGAATGGGTTTTGTGATCCCAGCCTTTTCTTCTGAGACTAATGTTTTATATAATTATTTTGATACAGCAGATTTTTCTCCCATCCATTTGTTAACCTTTATGAGGGGTGAATAGGCCTTTCAGGGATTTCATTTGGATTAAATGAAGAGAAAACAAATGTACAGGGTACAATTCTATTTTAAACTTAAAAATACCTTCATTAATAGCATATTTATTTGCCTATAGGGTTAGAAAGATGTAAAATGATAGAAAGATGTAAAGTGTAATAGAGCACTAGTTCTTGCTTTGATATTGCAGAGATTTATCACATGAAGTTTATCACATAAAACTGGGCTTTGACAGAAAACAGTGAGGTTTCAGTAAATCAAGATGTAACAAATCTGAATAAACTTTATAAATATCATTTTGACATTTCTACAAATTTGATACCCATCACTGTTTGGATAATCCCACTGTAAGTTGTAATTAGATTATTATTTAGCCAAGATATTGTGCACATTTACAGAATTAAATCGGTTAATATATGTAAACTGCTCCCAGCCTGCCTCCCAAGCTGTGCAGAAGGATGACCAACACCCACACAGGCTGGGAGTGGAAGATAGCCTTAAAAATTGCAACAGCAATAAATCTTTGTGCAGGTGGATGTCCATTTACAGACTTGCTCTGTCACCAGTGGAATTGCAAAAGCTCCATGAGGCAGAATCAGGCCCAGTTTTGCTTCTGCAGGGCAGCTTCTGTTCAGCTGGAAGTGCACCCGGGTGGAAATGCTGGCAGGTGTGCTTATTTTCTGGTTTTTCAATTCATTTTCAGCATGTCTCCTTCATTCTTGTGTTTTGTTAATTTTATTGTCGGTGGATGCTTTGATATGCTAATGTGTCAGGAGAATTTGCCAGCAGTTGCACAGGGGGAGGCAATGCCTGAGCCTGGAAGGCTGATCAGGATGTTCCTGCAAGCCCACATTATTCCACATCACAGCCAGCCAATGCCATCCTGCTCTCTGCTGTGTGCCTGTCCCCAGCTCACTGGTGCCTTCTGGGACCACCTCACCCTTACTGAAATTATGCAAAGCATCTAGTTATCTAGATTAATCTATATTCCATAGCAATACAAGTGAAGAATCCTAAGGATATCTGTAGTCAGCAGTAATGCTCAGAGAATATTTTTTGGGTTTTCAGATTCCAGCTCTTCCAGGCTCAGGTGCAAAAGTTCAGTAGAATGTTCTCCATGTGTGGGAAGGATGGCAGGAAAAGAGGTAAGTGTGACAGGGGGCTGAGGTATGTGCAGGTCAGTTATCCCTTGTGCATGTGGATATGTAGTGGTTTTTGAAGTGTCCTGCATGTGAAGAACACCAGAAAGGAAAAAAAGAAAGCAGCAGCAGAACGTCCTATTGCCAAAAGCACAAAATCATTATTATTTTTTAATTCAAGAGCTCTCTGTAGTTCTGTAAGATTTTTTCACCTCTCAAACCCCTATATCTTTATCAGGCAAAGGACAAATGACCTGATTATCCTGTTTCCACAGGTGCCTTCTGACACACCAGTACTTTGCAGTGGATTGAAAACCAGAAGAGGAAGAAAATGGAGGATCCATTTCTCATGTTATTTTTCAGAGAACCTCCACTAATATCTCTGGGAATGGTGCTGCATATCACAAATATCAGCATCTGAACCAAATCTGATATTGTTGCTCACACTAAATAGCACTCAGTTCTGGAGTAGACCTGCAACAACACTTGAAAGGTGTTAGCCACAAAAATGCTACCTCCCAAAATAGTTCTTCAGGTTGTGATATACTAGAGCCAGAAACCAATGAAATGAATAGTAGTGCAGGTGATAATGATTGTTACCAGGCACATGAGAATTTGACCCTGAAAGTCTCCCTTTTGAGAACCCTATACTGGTAGTTAACAGAGGTTAAGTGAATAATATTTCAGAAAGACAGATTTTGCACAAAAGGTGATTACTGTCTCTTGGACTGGCTCCTACAGAAAAGCCTATGGCCACAGCTGTAGGCACACAAGCCCTTCTTCAGGGCTGATGTTTGAGCCCCAAGAAGGATCAATTTATAAAGTACAGTGCTTTTATTTTAGTGGCAAAATACCCAAACTGTCCTCAGCAGTGTTGGTGTGCCTGGACTCAGAGCATGCTGGTTCCCTGCACCACCCAGGCTCAATCAAAATCCATCCTGGAAGAACAACTGGCATATGGAGAGGGGAGGGAAGATAGAGGCACATCAAACACTGGAACAAAGAGACACTGTCCTTGCCAATTTTGGTAAAAATGAAATAATAGAGCTGTCAGTGTCCTGGGTGGCTAATGAGTTGTGATGGATTGAGAGAAGTTCATTAATTTTCTGTGGAGGTGAATAGCAGAGACCAGCTCCTGTTGTATTGTTTCAGTGTAACCAAGGGGTGGACCTGTGCCTCAGACACATTCATGAGCTTTATGGAGATATTTTGGTGAGATATTTTTGCTGCAGCTGTAAAACCCCCTCAAGAAGCTGGCTGAGAACTTGCCTTTTGTGAAGCTGCTGCCATCAGGCTCAGAGCTGGCTGTGATAACACCAGGGCCAGTCGGGTGTGCAGCTGTTGCACCTTGCTAAGCTGTTACCAGCTGTGCATGAGTCCACACACTGTGACTAAGGCAGGTATTTTTCCTGTTGTCACCTGAGCTGTGAGAGCAGAGCTGAAGGAAAGAGGTGTTAGTTGGTCACGTTGTGTTTTGGCTTCTCTAGCCAGCAGACAGTCAAATAGCTTCTTAGAAGGAAGCATCTGCTCTAACAGCCTCAATTGTCTAGTTAAAAATGACTTGGAAGCTTGCAGGCAACCTTAGCCGGGTGGTACTGAATAAAAAAGCTATTTATGCTATTTTTCAGTATTTTTTTGATATCAGAGTGCTCAAGTTTGACTCTGCATTACATTTCTATGGAGCTGAATATCAAGAGGCCTTGTGGCAGCTGAAGGTGATCTCTACAAGCCCCATGGCTTGATGTGATTCAGTTGTGGGATGAGCCTGTACAGGGACCACTAGAAGCCTGAGTGCTTGCTGGGTGAGGGGTAGAGGTGTGGGGTGGGGTTATTTTTCCTTTTTCTTTCCTCCCCCACCTTCACCTCCTTTCATTTTCTTCTTCCTTCCTGGCAGGGCTGTATGGTTCAGCTGTGTTTAAAAGCTATTTGCCATGCTCTTTCTGCCTTTATCCAGGCTGCAGTATACCTCTGAGGATATGCTTTTTAGCTGCTCTTTATTCTTATCTCCAGGAATTTTTTTCCTCAAAGAGAAGCCGTAGTGATTTTTCTGACAGGATGTTGCTGTTGTAGCTGCAGAGGGCTGTGGGTCCTCACCAGAAATGTCAGCCCTTTGCCATGAGGCAGTGAGTCTGCATCTGCAGTGCTTCTGATGTGAGCTATCATGGCTTGGGGAAGAGATTTTGACAGGAGACAGCACTTTAGAGGGTAAGTTAAAAGCATTATGCGCTTGCTTCACTAAACTGGAAACACACTTTTACTTACAGTACCTGCTAACAAAGAATTGCAATGACTAATCTTCATTTAGAGGCTTCAGTCTTGCACTGCACATTGGAGATGTGTCTAGAGAGCCTGGCTGTGCCCAGTGAGCCCCTGCATGGTGCCACCCTGGCACTCAGGGTTGATGTCTGTGACCCTGGGAGCCCCACAGGGTCCTCACACTGCCTCCACAAGTGTCACCTGCTCGTGCCATGCTGCACTGGGGCAGTGGGTGCTCCACTGAGTCACAGTCACCTCAACTGCTCTTTGTGAGAGGCTGCTGGGCTGGGTTTAGGGCTGGTCCTTGCTGAACACAGTTTTGGTCTCTGGCAGCTCTTGTGCTGGTGAACCAGGCTAAAATTTGGAACTTGGGTTGACAGGTACCAGTGATCTACATCTTTTGATTCTTCCCACTGTTACTATTGTCTCTTCCATATTAAACTTCTGAAATTCCCTCTAACAAATATCGCATGCCCCATCCCAGAGTCTCTTCCAGTAAACCTGAGAGGCCTTGGAAACCAGTTCCATCAGGCTCTCCCTTACCCAGGTGGATAGGAACACACCTTATTTCCAGGTGGAAATTAGCTGACCTTTGCTGAGCCAAAGAGGAGATGTCTTTCAGCTTTCTAGGGAAGCAACTACTAGGAAACAGCAGAGGATCTACCTGGAACTGGAGGTATCTTTATCACAGCTGGGTATTCTCCATGTGTTTTTGGTGAATATGAGGTTGCCCTTGTCTGCCCAAGGGAGGGTGGTGCATATGTGGTGAATAGGGGATGATCAATGTAGCCTGTTCTTTATCTTTGCCCTTCAATTTGCTTCACAACTGCATCTAGTCAGCAATGTTTTCTCTCACCAGACCTTCAGTGATCTTTCTTCTGTTCAGGCTGCATTTTTAAAAAAAATTTTGATTCCCTCATCTCCTTCAGCCCCTTTGCCCACACAGGTAAATGGTTAAGAGTAGTTTGCATGATGCTGTACTGAGCTTCCCACCTTGCTGCTTGCACAGGGGCTCCCCCCCAGCCTCCCAAGCACTGTGGTTACAAGCTCTGTCATCCTCCTCTGTTGTACTGAGAACCTTGGTGCTGTGAGCTCCTTGCAGCAGAGAAGCCTCCTGTGATTTACCTGTGTGCTCTGAGCTGATGCTCACCCCAGTGTGCTGTAAATGCTTCTGCTAGCCTGGGTCACCAAGTGGGACATGCCATACTCCACACAGTGACACTGCTCTTCCATCAGCATCGATTCCATGTGGTCACCATCAGGGACACAAAGACTGTCACCGGTCAGTGCCCGAGGAGAGGAGCTGAGCTCTGTGCTCTGCTCTGGGGAGGCAGCAGAGCAGGGAGCAGCCACGCCCGCAGTGTGGCTCCCTCCCTTGGGCTGTCATCTTCCACCTTCCTCTTCGGAAATGCAACCCTGGAAGGGAGCTCCCAGTAACAATTCTTTTTTTGTTTGTTTGGTTTTTTTTAAATTGAATTTGGCAAGTGGTTACTAGCCATATCACCGAGTCTGCCTCTCCAAACAAATTAAACCAGATTTACTGGTGCATTTTTCTTTTTTTTTTTGCTGTGTCTTCTTCATTTGATACTTACTTTAATTTTTTAAGAAAAGAAAAATCATAGATTTATTTAATTTTAAATTTTCCCTATTTTTTGACGGTGCCTATAAACCCCACACATGGATCTGTCTTCCTCTGTGCTGTAAAGACAGGCAGTAGGGCAGCTTGGAAGGACTGACAAGATAAAATTATTTCTGCTACATCTTTGTTAACCTGAAATGAGCTTTCTGAGGCTGAAGCTTCTTTCTTCTGCTCATTTATGGGGTGCTGGCTGCAGTGGGATCTCAAGCCTGTGTTTTACAGGAGCTACTGGATATACATCACAGCTCTGTTTTGTTTCATGGGTCTCTTGATACATGAATTGCTGATTAAGACCTTTCAAATTGTTTGAAAGAGCTCTTAGTGCTGTGTTATCTATTTATGTGACCTTTCTACTTGCAGGCAAAATATTTGTTATCTCCTTTTAAAAAAGCATTAATTACTAAGGATTTTAAAAAGAATTTTAATTTTTCAGCTGCAAAATTCTCCTTTAAGGATAGTCAGGAAATGGGTATCTAATCAGAGTGCTTGGGAAATGCCAGCATTCTGTGGCTTATGGCCACCAAATGGGTTCTGTAGAAACCATGTGTGTGGAAAAGGCAGGTTTTGACTTTTTGACAAGCCCAGGAAGGACATTTGCAATTAGATTTTTTTTCTGAGAGGTCTCAGTGATCTTTGAGAGGTGACCACTGATGTAAGTAATTAGAAATTTGGTGTTGCTTGGGGGTGCTAAATGAAAATAGGTTATTAAACAGGTTTTACTGGTAACAATTTATGAATAATTATCTCCTGAATAATCAGAAACATTAAACTGAAAAGAATAGATATGTCATTAAAAAAAAAAGAGAGACATGGGATCAAAAGGGATCTGGAATTAGCATTCCTCATTATTTTAATGCCAGAACATGCTTCTGTATTACTAATAGATGTTAAAGCTGCTGCAGATTTTTCTGACTGCATTTCTACAGCTTGAAGAATCATAATCATCCTAGGGCTGAATCCCTTTCTTAACAATGGCACCTGTTTTACCTTCCTTAGTTTGTCTCTCAGAACAAAAAAGGTCCTGTAAGGTCACCTTTGGCTCAATCCATAACCAGGGCATATTTTCTGTAGTTTACTCATCACAGTCGAGGCAGACAAGCTCTGAAATCTTTTGAAAATTGAATAGTCAGATAATATTTTTCCCTCTCTTGTAAGCATTTCACAGTACAGCATTTTATTTCTTACCTCTTTTAATAGTATTTCCTTCCAAATGCATTTTTCTCCCTATGTAACATGTCATTGAACTACAGAGCATTTCAGCCTGGACTTTCCCCAAGTGCTATGGCCTATTCCCAGCCAGCCCTGTGAAGTCGACTATTATTCCTCATAGCAGGGTTTAAAAATAATTGCCCAGCTCCCTTTAAAAAGAGGCAGTTAGATAATGATTTAGTCCAAAAGGCGTATTTATCTGTGACAGAGCTGGGTAATGATCAAGATCTATTTGCCTATCAGGCCACGACTGTGAGTGTGATTATTTCCATGTGCTGGGGGGACTGGCAGTGCACCCAGGGGTGCTGGGTGGGATCACTGGGGGTGCTGGGTGTGGGAGCACTGGGGGTGCTGGGTGTGGGAGCACTGGGGGTGCTGGGTGGATTCACTGGGGGTGCTGGGTGGAAGCACTGGGGGTGCTGGGTGTGGGAGCACTGGGGGTGCTGGGTGGGAGCACTGGGGTGTTGGGTGTGGGAGCACTGGGG
>VZTT01045898.1:22486-38406 GCA_013400855.1 Buphagus erythrorhynchus
GGAGCACTGGGGTGTTGGGTGTGGGAGCACTGGGGGTGCTGGGTGGGAGCACTGGGGTGTTGGGTGTGGGAGCACTGGGGTGTTGGGTGTGGGATCACTGGTGGTGCTGGGTGGATTCACTGGGGTGCTGGGGGTGGGATCACTGGGGGTGCTGGGTGGGAGCACCGGGGTGCCCATCCCTAGCCCTGCCCTGGCACAGGTGAGCTCTGGCCTGGGGTGCCCCGAGCTGGGGGTTCAGGTGATGCTTGAGCAGCAGGGCTCAGGCTGGGTGTGGTCACTGACATACCTGACAGGTAATGCCTTGTGGAGCAGTTTTGGGAAGGGACATTCCTGGAGATGCACTCTTGAAAACCTTGCAGAAGGATGATTAAAAGGTTGGGGAAAGCAGCACTCAGCTGTGTGAATACTGTTGGGATTTTTCTGGGTTGCTGTTTAACAGCTCTATTTTATTTGAAAGAAATGCCTGCAGTTTGGGTCTGATGTAAAGTCCATTGAAGATGAAGGAAAGGCTAATGTTGCATTGAGTGTGCTTTGCTAATGGTTATTTTATAAGACTTTTTTTTTTTCTCTTGGTTTATAAATTAATTCTCTTGGTCTTCTTTTTAATTGGTGATACAGAAATTTGATGGGCTGAGTGGCACTAAATCATTCAGAAGATATTTAAAAACTGTGTTTTCATGGAGAGGTGGGGGATATTATCCTTGCCTAGTGCACTGAACTAATCCTGGAAAAAGAACAGAAATTAATGTAATAGAAGGACATAACCAGGCAGCCACAGTTGAGAACAGGTTGTTTTACTTGCTTCCCTTGTGATTCTGTGGTAGAAATATGGGATCAGGTAATAAAACCAGAACACACTCCCACTTAAATGAATGGAGCCATTCATTTCAAGGACAGCTTCAGGGTTTTTAAGCTAGCAATGTAACTGACTGAATTCCCTACAGGCAGATGAACCAGTGAAGGAAAAATGTACCGAATAAGGATTTCAGGTTACAAGCTTTAGTCTGTTGATTTGGTACGTTTGTTTTGTTTTGGGTTTTTTCCATTTCTCCTTAAATGCTGAGGCTAATTACTCTGATGGGGGTGGGGAGGTGATGGAGAGGGGAGAGCTGGGTTTGTTAGAGAGGATGGTCTTTGTCACCACATCCTTCAGTCTGCAGAAGCAACTGAACCACTAGAGCTCTGCAATTCTGAAATTAACCTATATCCAGTAAAACGTAGACTGCCTTTTCCTAGGTGTGTGGTTGATCCAACAAGAAATTTCTGAGACTGAGACCAAAGGTCTTGCAGTAGAAACAATGAAACAATATTATTATGCTTTAATATAATAACATTTTAGGAAAACAATAATGAGCTGGTTTCTCTGCTGGAGGCAAGTCATAAGATAAGGGTTTCTGGAGCACTTCACTCCTTCCTAGTGCTGCTCTGTGAACAATAGCATCTGTGATGCTGAAGGCAGATGCAGAGGGCTCTTAACTTCTGCTGTTTCTGCAGGAGGCTGGTCTTGACTGTGGGAAGACTCCCACTAAAGACTAGACGAGGCTTCACGTGACCCTTTTCCCCATTCAGTTTTTTGGATTTTTTCTCAACAGGTTTTGAAAGGAGGGGAGAACACATCAAAATAGACCATTGCAGGAAAATAAAGGTATTTCAGATAAGCACATCTGAAGGATGTGACTCTCCCGTGGGAAAGTCAATAGCAGTGCAGAAACATGGCATTATCCTTTGCAAGCCCAAAATGCAAGCAGTGCATCATCCTCCACGCCCTCTAGGACCTTACTTAAATTTGCTTTGTTCGTGATTGTGGGGAGTGGTGGATAAGTGGATACTGCTTCACATTTTTGTCTGAGTCACTTGGTCTGTCCCCTTCAAGAAGGGAGAGCAGAGGGAGTTGGCAGGGTTTTTTGGATCATCTAGAATGTGAATCAGGGAGAAGGCATCCCACTTCTTCTTCCTGGAGAAAGGAAAAATTATCTCATGCAGTGGCAGCAGAGAACAGGAGATATCAGATGGGCTCTCTCCTGCTATTAGATATCACTGCTGCTTCACCAGGCAAGGGAGACACTTGGAGGCTCAGCAGTATTTATTTTTTTCTCCCCCCACACCATAAACTCTCAGTGTTTCTAGCTCTGGTTATCTCATGTGCTCACTTTGTCCTCAGTGAAGGGGTAGAAATGGTTCCTTCACAAGTGGAGGGGATTGTGCAGGACATCAGCCCTGCCTGAAGTGTCACAGCTCTGTTCCAAGGCTGAGCAAAGGCTTTCCTCCCACTGGTGCTGCTGTCATCTCATATTCTTTCTCCCTGCCCATCCCTTTGGAGAGATGTCTCTCCATGATTGTGGGATGCATGATCTAATGTGGACTTGTGGCATCTTTGGAATTTCCCAGGAAATTCAATTTGGACTTTTGCAATTGCTTGGCTTTTTACATGAAGCTGAAAAAACTGGGGTTCTTCCCTCTTCTGAGCACATTTCATTGTGTCTGTGATCCCTCTTTACTGGGGACCTAAGATAGCTTGTGCCTAGAGAGGCATCATTACAAAAATGAGTGAGAACATGAGAAACCAGAGGTGGTTTCACTTCTGACTATATTTCTGACTGAACTTAAACATGTTCATTTTGTACCTCCAGGCATTGTGGAAGAGCAGTGATCCTATCCAAAACTGAGGTAGAGGTGGCAGTGCTGGAAGCAGAAGAATGGGAGAGCAGTTGCAAGGGCTAGGAGCTCAGCTTCCAGCTCCAGCCAGAGTCCCTTGTGTCTAAGACATGCCTAATGAAGGTTCAATGTGTTTTTGAAGCCATCCAATGTTGGTGTCACTTCAGCTTTCCCAGTAGCCTGTCCCTGAGTTTCCCCAGTCTTATGTCCATAAAACTTATTTCTAGACTATCTAATGTTTTTTTCTGCAATATGAGCCCATTACTCTTTGTTTTATCTGCTGCACATGTGGTGGAAAGATGCTCTCCTTCCTTTTGGAAATGAAAAAACTGTATGTATTTATTCATATCAGTTTCTTGTCATTAACCTCCCTGTTCTCAGCCTTTTTTATGTCCCTCCCTTCATTCTCCTTTGTCTCTTGAAAATGAAAATCCTCTTTTCATCAAAAAGCAAAACCAACTGGAGGAAAGAACCCTCTGAATGTCAGATGAGTTTTGCAAACCTTCGTGCAGCGTCACAGCCCTTTGTCTGTCTGCTCTGTTTAGACAGCAAGCTCTTCAGAGGAGGGGCTCCTTTCCTGTGTTTGTACAAGTGCTTAGCAGGCTGAGGCCCTGATAGAGCTGGGTTCCTTGGTGGCTATCTTAATGCACAATAATAATGAACCATATGTTGGGTTAGCCAGGAAAATACTCAAGCAGTAGGCAGATTTTTCCCTTAATGAACCAGGTATTGCTGAGACAATGCAGACCATTTCCCCTTCTATCCCACTAATAATATGTTTCACTTCTAGAGGAAGTAGTCCTAGGGATAGTGACGTATTTTAAGCTTTGTGGGCCTTATTGTTAGTCTCTAAATGTCTACAGTATATTTAGAAGAATGTTTCTGGAGTATTTTGCAAAGCAGGTGCTCAAGGAGTTATCAGTCATGCCCCTCATGGGGCAGCAGTTGTGGTGTGGGGACAGCCCTGCTCTCAAACCTGGCCAAATACCGTGACTTGGGCTCAGCATCCTGCCAAGCTGTATTGCACTTTGGATTACTTTGGGTTTGGATCACTGGCTGAGCAAGTTTTTGTCAGTCTGTGAAGAGCTGCACAGGTGTACCCCCAGCTATACACAGTGATCAGCCCACTTCATGTAGGGAGCAGCCCTGAAGTGATCAGCCTGTTTTGGAGGGATCTGTCAGGTGTCAGCAGAATTGGCTGGTTTTGCAACTAGATGGAAACTTTGCTTTTTAAATGGTTCTTTCTTTCTTTCAGATCCAGAGAGGTGCTATCACCTCTTGCCAGTTCTGTCTTACTATCATCAAAATATTTTGAGCAAAGTTTTAGGTGTGTAACAGCACTTAGAGATGTTGACATCGAAATAAAGCATTTAAACTTTAATTTTTTTTCGGAAGAAAAAGCTTGCAATTTTAATTTCCTAAATGTTTTTCAAATTGTTCTGAGTAAAAAGCAAAAGGGATACAAGGTTATGTTTAAAAAGGTCATGCTTAAAAGTATTGGAAAGGATACCACGATGATACCTTAAGTTTTAGCTCTCATATTTTTCAGATTCTGTACTGCATTAGCATATAACTCTGAAAGAGTGTTAGCAAGTTCTCTTCACAGTTTAATTAGACAAAACAATCCTTTTGCAGCCTGAGAACCAAGGTCCTCATCATAGCTTCAGGCCCAAGAAAGTGCAAACAACAGTGAATTGAGGGGAGCAAACTGGGAAGATGGGACCAGAGTTTCATGACCTAAAGCTGTAATTGGACAATTAACCCCAATATGCAAATAGACCAGAACTTATAAAAGTGTGAAAACTCATGACCCATTGTCCACCTTGGGTGTAGCCTCAGCCAGGCTCTTGTACTGCCCAAGGTGTATCTTTTGAAGGCCTTTTTAATAAAAATCTACTTTATTCCTTTAACACTGTCTAGCCTCTGTTCTAGGTGGCCTCTCAAGGCATGAAAGATGACCCAGCTTTCAGCCAGAAGCCTTGCAGGACACTTGAAGTTCCTCACCAGCTCAGGCTGCACCTGGTAAGGTGATGCTTATGCTGAGGTGGTCACCACAGCCACCCTGCCCTGGTCTGGCTCTGCTGGGACAGGGGTGCAAACCTGCTGCAGCTGCCTGAGGCTGCACCTCTCTGCTGTCAGAGCTCAGCTCAGCAGGAATCACTGCAAATAGGGGGAGGGAAATAGAGGATTTGCTGCTTGGTAAATCCTCCCACTTCCCTCCTCCCAGTGGAGACATTTGTGATAATCATGGAGAAGGCCACCACTCCAGCCTGCAATAATAACCACGGCGCAGCGCTCTGCCGTAATTGCTGCGTGCCCAGGGGAGGCACAGCACTGCTTTCCTTTTGTCATTGTCTTCAGTGCTGGGCTTGGGCTTTGCCTTCTTCTGTCAGTTAAACATTGCTCCACATCATCATCTTCATTTCCCTCACCAAGCAACACATGGGGTTATTTTTAGGTGGGAGAAGGGACGTGCAGGGCGCCGTGGGATGCTGGGGTTGATATTTATGAGTAAATTCAAACAGAGCACGATCTGCACGGTCCTGTAAAGTGCAGATCTGTTTGAATTGAGGGAACTATTTTAGTGAATTTATTGTTGCCTTTGATATGCTTTTTATATGTTCTTGTCAGAAGCTGAATTAAAAAAAAAGTGCTTCAGTTCAGTGTTAGGCTGTAAAAACATAAAAATCTGGCAGAGAAAGACCTGTCAGCATAACTTTCATCATGTTTCAAATCCTTACTTTGCCACATCTGCTCATTACATGAGACAGGCAAGAATTCAGAGCAGCTGAGCTTTGAGAAATTCTGTTACAGAAGGTAACAACTGATTAAAAGGTCAGGAGATGGCTTCCAAAATATTCCTATGGCCTCTTAGCTTCATGAATTTCAGAAGTGGCATGCTAGTAGACCACATTGCTGCATGTGTTTAGACACAGATTAGGCTGAGGAATGAATTAGACTGAGGTGTAAAATAACTGAAATGTAAGCTGTGCAGCAAATGTACTTTAAAAAAAGGTTGGTGTTTTTGTACAATAAAAGTAGAAAAAAGACCATGGTCATTTTGGGAGCACAGTGGGTGAGATCAAGCATGGAAGGGCAAAGTTAATGGTGCTGTGGCAATTCATCCTAGCTGATGAGCTTGCCCATGGGCTTTAACTCTGTTACTTGGTCAACAAATGTGACTGTAGTTATTATGTTTAAGAGAAGCTGTGGATCTTCAGTCAGAATGATCTTTGCTTTTGTTTTTACTCTAACTCTCTTTCCATCTGAAATATAGTCTTGCTGCAAAAGCACTATTGGGCTGCATCTCCCCTCTGCTGCAGGTGGGCTCTGGAGGCAGCAGGGCAGTCCCAGGGAGGTGGGGGGGTTCCCCCTGTGCAGCTGTGCTCCCTCTGGATGCTGCTCCTAGGGACGAGCACAGGGCTGGCTCCCTGGCTCCCTTCTGCTGTAAAAGCTGAGCCTTCCCTGCTGCTGGAGGCTTGTAAAGTCCCTGCTAAGATTCTGAGATTAAAAGAATGTTAATTTTAGTTTGGTGTATAATTTTCTCTCTTAAAAAGAGGTTTTAAGCAAAAGAAAAAAGGCAACATAATCCAAGGATTCCAGAAGGTGGGGATTAAAAAAAAAAATAAAAGTCTCAAGCGTTGTGCCATTGGCTAGTTACCGAAACAAAGAAAGCAAGATGCTGGTTGTGTATTCGTCTGGCCAGTTGATTTCATAGCTTGTGCACAGAGGGTAAAGGCTTTATTCAAGGCAGTTTGCTGGCTGGATTTTAAGGTCTTTAGCCTGAGTCACCAGGACAAGTGACTTCACAGCTGGATGGTGTCAAGGCCACTTATAGCCCTCCTGTGGCTGTTGGGTTTTAAGTGGTGCTGCAACTGTGTTGCAGTTGCAGTATCCCCTAATAGATAATATTTTAAAATGTACAAAGATACATTTGGTATAAATATAGCTCACAGCATGAGGCACTGAATAAAACATTTCACTCATCGGGGAGGATCATGCATAACTTACTCTTGGATCTGCTTCATCATTCAGGCGTTGGAGAGTCACCCCTAATTTGTGAAAACATATGGCTTATTCCACCCTTCCACACTGAGAATTCATTCGAGGCATGCTTGCCTGCAGTCTTGTGTTCACCATCTGGATCAGCCTTCTGCAAGTCGAGGTAATTGGGAGTTACGGCAAGGGGGAGCAGGGAAGTGAGTGAAGTGAGTTCCTCCTATTTTTGTAAAACGGGAGGACATCTCTCCTGAATCTTGGCTTCATTACAGCCTGATAGACTGAATCTCAGAAAAAAAAAAAAAAATCATGGACCAGGCAAATAGCCAGGTTACTGAAAACACATTTTAGCCAATAACTATGAACTAACAAATCATTTAACTTATTTTAGACTACATCTTGATTAACTACCTAGCAACAGTGAGTGAGGGAAAACTTGCTGTGGCTCCGGTAAGAAACTGTTTGGTATGTCACAGATCTATTGTCTGTCATGCATCATACCTCTGGGTGGATGGAAGCCTTGAACTCCCATTGTTCCTGTTCATATTTGATGGAATAGGCAAGTCTCAGACTACATATGCCACAGTCAGGCAGGAGTTTTTCTTGGAAAAGCAGTGTGTGTCTTGTTCAGGTTTTCCCACTTCTTCTAATGCTGGACACACGGTTCTCTCTCCTGGAGGGAGCTTTGCATCTGGGCAGAGCCCTCCTGGGTGTGTGTTGGACAGGCTGCATTCCTAGAGCATCCCTCAGGCTGGGCAGCCCACGGAGACCCGTGATGGGAATTGTCCTTGCAAACCACCAAGGCTTGGCTCAGTTTTACTGCAGTGCTTCTGCTGCCTCTGTTGAACCAGGAGCTCATTCTGGCTTGGAATGCAGAGTCTGAAATGCTCAGTTCTGCTCTGAGGTGTTTTGTAATGCCAATGCTTTCTCACTCTACCATGGTCCTGACTGTGACCTGGTATATTCCCAAGTAGAGAAAAAAGTTATTATTGGCTTAAGTCATCCTTATGCCATGGGAACAGGTTGCATGCTGTGTTAGTAGCACTGGTAACAGTTAAAGCATTTTTTTAGAAAACCAATTGCAGCTTTAGCCTGCACTGTTGTGCTGGTACAGAGCCTTTGTGACATAGTCTCTGTTTCTTTCAATAACCATAACTTCATCCAGTTTCTGAAACAAGATTTCATTTAAGTTAGTCCTGGATCACCAACAGATACAGAACTATATGTCCATCAAAATCGAAAACGAAAAAGTTTTCTTATGATGTTGTAAGCCCCTAATGGTCCATTTACTGTCTGTGTGTACAGCACAGAGTCTGCAGTTAAAGCTGTTTTCTGTGCCCAGCTTCTCCAACCCGTGTGATTTTATCACCTGGAATTACTAGCAGCCCTTCTCATCTACTGCTCAGGTAGCAGAGCTGTGTTCATCCGAACTGTCTGCATGGGAGTTAACTGGAGTTTGCCCATTGCTTGTGAATCCAGCTAGAATATTAAGGCAGGGAATGGGTCATACAGGACTAAACTGGGGCTGGGGTTTGAATGTGATTGCTTTCAGGTAGGTGAATTCTTGTTTTTTATGTTGGAAAGAGTTCTCTGTGGCCACGTGCACATCATGATTTGTCAATATCTATCAAATACAGGAAAGTGGCCCCAGTTTAATGAATTTAACCCCACAAGTCCCTCTGGAGCAGTGCCTCTGGTTCCCTCTTTGCCACAGCTGAAGGAGTTTGTGTGGATGAAGCCTGTCCTGGAGGCCACCTCTGTGGGCTTGCTTTGAAGACATTCTGGTGCAGTCTTTGGGCAAGATTTCACTACTGCTGCCTTAAGCTCCAGGCAGGTTTTGCTCTTCCAGGGCTGGCTTTCAGGTCCTCCTGGGTCTGGGAATATTGAACATACACGAAGTAATATATTACTTGTTTCAAAGTTGAGAGGGATATAAAAATATTCTGCACTGGCAATGCCTGTGAATAGCTTTCACAATTTCCTCTCCTCACCACCCCCACGTATTCCGTGTCTCCTGTGCATTTCTGCAGGAATGCTGTGCAGGGATTTGCGTTGGCTGCAGTTGGCTCTGTCCTCCATCACCCAGCTGCTCCTTCACACCCCTGTGCATCCCTGGGGATCACCCAGCACAGCCTGAGCTGCAGGCTGGGAGAGGCAGAGGTGAGTGGAAATATTTGGTGCCTCAGGACAGTGAGATCTTTCTTACTGCTCTGGGGATACTTGGTACATGAGCATAATTTCAGCCTGGGATCAGTTAAGGGTATGTGTGACAGGATTGTGCCTGTCCTGGTCTACCCTCTTAATTTCCTTCTCTCTTAATCATAGTGTTCGAAATTATTAAAACAGATTAAAATGCAAACTAGCACCATAATCAAGCAGAACGTAATAGCTGGTTTTCATGAAATAACATTAAAATAAAAGATAAATAATTTATGAGTAAGTATTTCATCAGCTTTGGATGGCTGTAAACCAACACTAATGAGCCACTGCCCAAACCTCAGGAATTAGTGCAGGTTCTCCTCTCCAGGCCCCAAGCCTGTCTCAAGTACAAGATGCTTCATATGCCTTTCTTAGACCATCTTATCTTAGAATTTTTATGTGTGGAGGTTCAAACTTTAAAATGGCCTCATTTATATGAATCTGAAGACTTACAGGGTACTGAAATGTTCATTATTTTGTAAATGTAAGTTCTTATTAATGAACTCTCACAAGCCACCTACATGCCTGGGTTAGTCATAATTTTGGTTTATAGAGAGATACATCAGGGGCAACAAGAGGCCATGCAAAGTAGGAAGGAGGATTGACTCTGGCTTAGCTACAGTCCAGGTTACCAAACAGATTCTGGATTATTGGTATTTCTGAAAGGCTTTGACACCAGCATTTTCAGTACTTGCAGTATACCACAGAGACAGGCAGGTCATAGCGATTTGAAGTTGTTGGATTTTTTTTTTTAAGTTTAATTGATCTGTAAATAAGCATCTGTACCTCCAACACAGAAATGAGACCGAATAGTTTTGATGAGTCTAATGAATATTATCTCTAAAATGGTATGAGTCTGTTCATAGATGTAAATTTGATAGGCTGAATAGCCTGAGAATACTCCAGGAATGCTTGGAGGAGCTTCTCTGTGTTGAGATTATCAGGTTTTTCCTCCTGAATGCAAATTTTAGTTTGGTGTATATGAATGGGTGTAAATGGAGATTGATGGGAGGAGGTGCTATTGTAATGTACCCGTTAGCATGAGTATTGCTTTGTTTCAAAATGTAAGTTGCATTTTGAAGAAGATGTGAAGCTAGTTTAAACAAAATGAGATGTATAGATGCTTTATGTTCTCCTTTCCCTTCAGGTTCTGCTCAGCCCCGTGTCATTTTGCAGGAAGAGGTTAGTAGTTTGCAGGTATTACAGCACATACTGGTGCTGAAGGAAATGTCAGTCTTCACCCATGCTTTGAATGGAAACAGCAATATATGATGAAAATACATTTAGTGAGAGGGGTGAGGAGATGATAATTTGCAGAGTGTATTTTGATTTGAAACCTTTGGTTTGGCTTTGTCTGTCAGCCAGTGACACTGTTCTGGGACATGGGAAGGCCCCAGCTCCCTGTGCTGCTCCAGGTGGGTTCAGAGATGCTCTGCAGGCTCTGACTGCAGCGCTCCCCTTCTCTCCCCTCCCTCCTCCTGCTGCTGCAAGGGAGGGAGACTCGCTTGCTTGAACACATTTGGTGAAGGAAGGTTTTATGAATTGGCCAAGGCAGTCAATCAGATTCAGTTTTACTCTTATGGGTGGTGTCCTGTACAAAACAATATTCTGGACATCCAGCTGACATGGGGAAAGTTAGATTTTTTTTTTCCCACTGGACATGTTATTTGCTTCAATCTGCATACTATTTATATTTGTAAAGTTTAGTGTTTGTCATCTGTTTACTTTCTCACTCCAGCTCATTTGCAAGCTGACACAGGATGTTGCATTCTAGCTTGGGAAGCAATTTGATTTTGATACAAAAAGTAGATCGATTGCAATTCCCAGGATGACAACAAGGTTACTAATTCTCAGAGCCATTTCTTGGTAGTGAAAGGCTGTATCTTTTCTGCCACAGTAAATTCCATACATTTTAAGGTCTACACCTTATGCTTAGGTTAATTATATTTTTTTTTATTTTTGCCTCTTATGAATTCTTTGGAAAATACTGATGTCTGTGTTGGAGCACATCAACCAGTGCTAGATTTCTTGGCAGTGAAATGTTATTCATGCTGTATACATAAGCTCCACATTGTCTTAAAGATTTTCAGGTAGCTGGGAAAGACAAGACAGGCATTTGTCTTGTGAAAGAAGCTTCCTATGTGATTTTAGCTGAGCTCTGGGTTTTGGAGCCAACTTAGCATTTAAAGGCTAGGCACACTTTAAAAAAATCTAATTAGTATTTAGAATAAACAGTAGCATTAATTGCAGTCAGTTCTCTATAAAAGGAATGAACTACCACTTAATTGCATTTAAATACAATTATACAAGAAGATACAAAAATGTATCTTGATTAGAGAAAGAAATAGTTCAGGTTAATTCTTTTCTTTGGTAATGAGTGAAATTTATAAAAAAAATTGCATTATCCTGTGGAGCTGTCATTGGCTTCTTCCTGTAGTTGCTTCTCAGTCTTGAAATAGATATTCAAACACCCGTCTGTCATTTAAGCTTGGAATATTTTTCCTTCTCAGACAATAATTCTCTGCACCCAAAGTTGAAAGCCTTCCAGCTTTATGCTATCTCGGGTCTGTGGGGGTGCAGGTAGGAAGCAACTGTATAAGTTGGCAAATATATTTCTTCATGGTATAGTTTGCAATCAAGTGAGAATGAAACTATTTCAGTTTTGGTGTGTTTTTATTTTTCTATTTTAACGAATGGTTCAAACCTTTGCTAAAAAAATTCCAAGTGCTTATCCAGGAGGGGGCAGGAAAGAAAGGACATGTGTCCCAAAGCCCTGTTAGGGAATGAAAGGTGCTGAACAGAATTATTTTCTGAAAGATTGAAACCTGGTGTGTTGTGTGAAGTCTAATTTTAGACCACATTATGCTGCAATATGGTATCAGACTCAAAGAGCAGCAGGTGTCAGAGAATCTGCTAGCTGACACTCCATGTTACAGCAGAAAAGCTTTATTAAATTCATTTTCTAAGCTGCAAATAGGACTCTGACATGGTGTGAAATTCAGCTAAACTGAACTTCTTCAGCTCCTGCTCTAGCATGTCATGGATTTTCTGTAATCGCCCACTGTGATCTGGCTAGCCCAAGTTTGAAAATGCTGGCTATTAGCCTTAGCAGGAAAATGCTTTGCTTTTAAGCACTGTGTGCTTCCCACCTGCAACCTAATGAATCCTCAAGGGGGTCTGAAATGAGACAAAACACAATCCTGAACCAAGTGAGAACAGGAAAATCTATTTCATGCCTTTCCTACAGGTGATGGGTCTAATTCACTGGGAAATATTTTGTGATGTGGCCAGGATTATCTGGATGAAACAACTGTTTTTATTTTGAATATCTGAAATATGGCCATATGCTAATTTCTATGGATGAGACGCTTTCTTGAAAATTTAAAAGAGTTTTCAGGGTAGAGAGAGGGAAAATATGTGGACACAACAATGGCAAAGTTGTTTTGTTTTTTGTTTTTTCTTTTTAAATGCATGTTTTCTATATCAGTGCTGTGAACAGCTAAGCCACCTGGCATGGGAAGGGCTCTGTCACCATGGGCTTCGTGCTGCCACCTCTTCTGCCCCAAACAGGGCTGGGCTGTGTGTGCTGGGTGGTTTTGGCAGCCTGAGTTCTCCTGCCCCAAACAGGGCTGTGTGTGCTGGGTGGTTTTGGCAGCCTGAGTTCTCCTGCCCCAAACAGGGCTGTGTGTGCTGGGTGGTTTTGGCAGCCTGAGCTCTGTCTCACACCTTTGTGGTGCTTGCCCTGCAGTTCTGTACTTCTGCTTAAGCTAAAGGCTGCAGAGACTTGGCTTAGTGGCACACAGGCTCACAATGCCTTCCAGAGATGGATAGAAAAGAAGTGGGGGAAAAAAAAATACTTGCAATGCTCCTAATTTTGTCAGTGTGGTGCCCTGATTTACCTGTGGCTGTTGTGCAAGGGGAGCTCAGTGCCCATAGCAATAGTGACAGTGTTATCAGAAGAGTTGCCATTCATTTTGGGCTGTTCTGGCAGGGTTTAAGCATCCCTGGAAGCGTTGAGAAGCAGCAGAGAAGATCAAAAAAGGACTGTCAAAGCTCTGAGCCTGTGGAGTTAATTTAGAGAGCTCCCCTCAGACAAAACAGTGTCAGGTAAAGATGGTGTTTTATACAGATCAGATGTGATCAGCTGGGCATTGCTGGCCATCTCAGGGAGCAGCAGAACACAATAAAAAGGAAATGTTCAGGCTGTGAGCTGAAGTCCTTTATTTTTGGGAGGGGAGGATTCTGCACCACCTCTCTTTTGAAGATGATTCCATGTCTAATCTCGCAAAGAGTAAAGATATAAATAGATAAATAATTTATAATTGATGGGTTTTCTATTCACAGTTTGGGTCCTAGTCCTTGTTGGGAGTCTGAACTGCCTTTAGCTGTCAGGCTGCTTTGCTCAGAAAGCAGCAAAGGAATGTGGAAAGAAAAATTATGCAGGGAAGAACTGGAAAATTTAGGGTTTGCATAGAGACCCCCTTCACAGTCTGGCTGGGTGGTTTCTCCTATAAATTATGGGAGATCATGGTTTTGGGCAATGCAAGGTATTGCTTTTTGTTAACTCATTCACATTCTCACCCAATAGCCTGATGATACAAGTTGGACACTCACTGACTTTGATTGTCAGAGCTAAAAAATAAACAATCCCAAAGCCCCTACACAAAATTTTCACAGTAGCTGATTTGATTTAGAAATGCTTGTCATGATGCATAGGAGGTGCAGCCAAGCAATGATCTGAGGCAAGGCTGGAAAATGAGCTCATGGATGGGCAGGTGCACTGGGACACCCAAAAGGTGTCTTTGGCTTTGTGAGTGGTACAGGGACAGGAGTTGAGCTGTATAGGGTCTGAACAGCTTGGATTTTGTTCCAGTGTGGAAGTAGGGCCAAAGTGGCCTTGTCAGTTTGTGGGCAAACATAAGCAGTAAGTTTGTAAGAGTGCAAAAGCAGTAAGACTGTAATAGTGCAAACCATTCAGCAAGACTTTGAAGCTGCTTTCAGTGTAACTGTGTTGCTCCATGTGAATTAATGAATTTCTTTCTTTAAATGAACCTGAAATTCTAACCAAATCCTCAACTGAGGCTTTAAATGTGAAGTTAAGAACAATATTTCTTGGTGAACCCTTCAAATTGCTTTCTTTATGTGTCTTCATGGGGCTCCTGCTACACAAAATGCATCAGGGTGCTTACAAGAAGTAATAGCCAAAAATGCCATGCAGGGGACTGTGCTACCACTTGATGTGTGCTAATAGTCTCTGCAGGACTTTGAGCAATAGCTGTATTTTATTCCAAGAGGCAGGATCCCTTGTATTTGGGATAGGAATTTTTATTTTGTTCATAAATTTTCACAAGAAAGCAAGAGTTTGGACTGGGTGCTTCGACATTATCTTGGAGAGAGACAGCCCTAATTTAATTTCTGACACTGCTGGTTTGAAAAGAAACCATCAATATCATAATAATGTGTTTTCAGACTGTATTATGTGGAGGAAATCTGTGACTTCATCTCAAAGGCGACCTGTTAAGGAAACTTCAAAATTAGCTTTTACCATTCCTTTTTGTTTTGTTTTTCTCTTTGGGTTTTAAAATGTTGTACAAAGGTCTAGGAAGCTTTGAATATTTCCAGATTTCTACTTGGAGATTTTTTTGTTGTATTTAAAAATAACACTAAGTCTGCTGTTGCTCTTCCCCTCCCCCTTTTTTTCCCTAGACAACTCCTTGGGGATTTCAAGGACAGGAAAGTGAAACATGGCTCAGCGAGTCAGAGGCATTTAATTTTTAGAAGAATTTTCTTCTAAGCATTTGGATTCAACAGGTGTTAGTGCAAAAAGCAGGATATTGGACCTGGACCAGCCTGGCTTGACATTTCTTCTTTCATCTTCTTTTGCAGCTATAATTGCATGAGTTTTCATAGGTTTGGGTTTGGTTTTTTTTTAGGATAGACAAATTATTAACTTTTTAATATAAAAATATTCTCCCTCTATAATTTTTTTAGTACCTTCACAAGTTTTTTATACATCACAGATAAGAGAAAAAAGTAATTATTTTTAAAAAATAATTATTAAGAGAAGAATTAGAAAGCTCTAGCTTAAGAGCAAAAGTGAAATGAGCAGAAAATCCACAACCTCCAGAATAAATAGAGATATTTGTGGCTTCCCAAGCTACAGCCTTGGTGTTGTGCAGGATCCAGTCCTGGGCAGTGATACTACAGAAGGAAACCATTGCTGTGTGACTGACAGAGCTAAGGAAAGTTGGTTGTTTATGTGCAGCAGGAACTTTACATTTAAAATCAGTTCTGAGTGGTGGCTTAAGATGCAAGTGTAGAGAAGTGAAAGCCATTTGTTGTCCCCAGGTCTCACAGCAGTGAGGAGCAGTGGATCCCAGTTAGTCCCTGATTTTGGATCACGCCAAGGGGGTGTGCACAGGAGGCTCCTGCTGGTCCCAGTCTGCAGCTGGGTTTGGGGTGCCTGCTGCAAAGGTGCTGCCTGGGAGGTGTGTGTGAGCAGAAATGCTCAGCTGGCTCACAGCCTGCTTTCTGCCTGTGCCTTGAGGGACTGATGGAGAAAATGATGTCTGGGAGCAGAGTGACACACAGAGCCCCTGGGTCATACCTGGCAGTCCCTTGGTGTTCTTTTGGCTGCCTGGCTGGGATGCTAACATAATGAATTTTAATTGAAAACGAAAAATCTTTTGGTGGAAGCACATTCTCAGATGGGGGAAGGATAAATTGCAGAATAATTCATGGGCTATTTGCAGCTCTTGAGAATTCAGCTGATCTAAATAATGTATGTTTATACATACAAATTGTGTGTGTGTGTCCCTGCATATTTTAGATGTTTGATTGTTTTACATTAAGGAACAAGTGCCTACTGTAGAATACTGGAACACTTGCCATTTTGGTTTTAATTTTTTGCTATTATTCTGAATCTCACACAGATTTTCCTTGGGATATATTTCATACCTGCAATTATTGCTGGCCTAAAACTATGCAGGCATGACAGGCAGGCAGCATCTATTTAAATCCTGAAGAGCACCAGCAGAGACAGGGCAGCCATCACCATCCTCCAGCTA